>CM038679.1:614910456-615155052 GCA_021605205.1 Aegilops longissima | reverse complement strand
CGCCAAGCTGCGTGGAGAAAGAGAGGTGTTGGGAGGGAGGGCTGCGCCTACAATCGTGTTGGCAGCCCTCCCCACCCCTCTATTTATAGGAGGAGAGGGTCAAGGGGGCGGCCATCTAGGGTAAACCCTAGATGGGGCGGCGGCCCAAGGGAGGAGGGAGGTGGCTTGCCCCCAAGCCAGGGGCGCCCCTTTAGGGTTTACCCTCCCAAACCCTAGCCGCATGGGCCTAGGTGGGAGGCGCGCCCAGCCCACCAGGGGCTGGCTCCTCTCCCACTTAGCCCATGTGGCCCCCGGAGAGGTGGCCCCCCGGTGGACCTCGGAACCTCCCCGGTAGCACGGTATTTTACCGGTATACTACCAAACTTCCCGAGTCCATTTAACCACTTTCCATATATAAATCTTTACCTCCGGACCATTCCGAACTCCTCGTGACGTCCGGATCTCATCAGGACTCGAACAACATTCGTAATCACATACTTGTCTTCCTATTAACCCTAGCGCCACCGAACCTTAAGTGTGTAGACCCTACGGGTTCGGAGACATGCGAACATGACCGAGACTACCTCAAGTCAATAACCAACAGCGGATCTGGATACCCATGTTGGCTCCCACATGCTCCTCGATGTTGTCATCGGATGAACCACGATGTCAAGGGTTCAAGTAACCCGTATTCTATTCCCTTTGTCTCGACGGTATGTTACTTGCCCGAGACTCGATCGCCGGTATCCCAATACCTCGTTAGTCTCGCCACCGCAAGTCACTTTACTCGATCAGAATGCATGATCCCGTGACCGGACACTTGATCACTTTGAGCTCATTATGATGATGCATTACCGAGTGGGCCCTAGTGATACCTCTCCGTAATACGGAGTGACAAATCCAGTCTCGATCCGTGTCAACCCAATGGTCACTTTCGGAGATACCTGTAGTGCACCTTTATAGTCACCCGCCACGCCAGACGTTTGATACACCCAAAGCACTCCTACGGTATCCGGGAATTGCACGATCTCATGGTCTAAGGAAGAGATACTTGACATTGGAAAAGCTCTAGCAAAACGAACTACACGATCTTTGTGCTATGCTTAGGATTGTCTTGTCCATCACGTCATTCTCCTAATGACGTGATCCCGTTGTCAATGACATCGATGTCCATAGTCAGAAACCATGACTATCATTGACCAACGAGCTAGTCAACTAGAGGCTTACTAGGACGTATTGTAGTCTATGTATCCACACGTGTATTACGATTTCCGGATAATACAGTTATAGCATGAATAAAGACAATTATCATGAACAAGGAAATATAATAATAATGCTTTTATTATTGCCTCTAGGGCATATTTCCAACAAGTCCTTCATTTGCTGCTTCCGAAGCAGCTATGTACTCCGCTTCACACGTAGATCCTGCCTCGACGCTCTGCTTGGAACTGCATCAACTGACAGCTCCACCATTCAATATAAATATGTATCCAGTTTGCGACTTAGAGTCATCTAGATCAGTGTCAAAGCTAGCATCGACGTAACCATGTACGACAAACTTTTGTCACCTCCATAAACGAGAAACATATCCTTAGTCCTTTTCGGTATTTCAGATGTTCTTTACCGCTGTCCCGTTGATCCACTCCTAGATTACTTTGGTACCTCCTGCTAAACTTATAGCAAGGCACACATCAGGTCTGGTACACAGCATTGCATACATGATAGAACCTATGGTTGAGGCATAGGAATGACTTTCATTTTCTCTCTATCTTCTGAAGTGGTCGGGCATTGAGTCTGACTCAATTTCACACCTTGTAACACAGGCAAGAATCCTTTCTTTGACTAGTCCATTTTGAACTTCTTAAAAACTTTATCAAGGTATGTGCTTTGTGAAAGTCCAATTAAGCTTCTTGATCTATCTCTATAGATCTTGATGCCCAATATATAAGCAGCTACACCGAGGTCTTTCATTGAAAAATTCATATTCAAGTATCCTTTTATGCTATCCAGAAATTCTATATCATTTCCAATAAACAATATGTCATCCTCATATAATATTAGAAATGCTACAGAGCTTCCACTCACTTTCTTGTAAATACAGGCTTCTCCAAAAGTCTGTATAAAACCATATGCTTTGATCACACTATCAAAGTGTATATTCCAACTCCGAGAGGCTTGCACCAGTCCATCAATGGATTGCTGGAGCCTGCACACTTTGTTAGCACCTTTAGGATCGAAAATACCTTCTATTTGCATCATATACAACTCTTCTTTAAGAAATCCATTAAGGAATGCAGTTTTGACATCCATTTGCCAAATTTCATAATAATAAAATGCGGCAATTGCTAACATGATTTGGACAGACTTAAGCATCGCTATGGGTGAGAAGGTCTCATCGTAGTCAACTCCTTGAACTTGTCGAAAACCTTTCACAACAAGTCGAGGTTTGTAGACTGTAACATTACCGTCAGCGTCAGTCTTCTTCTTGAAGATCCATTTATTTTCTATGGCTTGCCGATCATCGGGCAAGTCAACTAAAGTCCACACTTTGTTCTCATACATGGATCCCATCTCGGATTTCATGGCCTCAAGCCATTTCGCGGAATCTGGGCTCATCATCGCTTCTTCATAGTTCGTAGGTTCGTCATGGTCTAGTAACATGACTTCCAGAACAGGATTACCGTACCACTCTGGTGCGGGACGTACTTTGGTTGACCTACGAGGTCCGGTAGTAACTTGATCTGAAGTTTCATGATCATCATCATTAGCTAACTCACTAATTGGTGTAGGCATCCCTGGAACTGATTTCTGTGATGAACCACTCTCCAATTCGAGAGAAGGTACAACTACCTCATCAAGTTCTACTTTCCTCCCACTCACTTCTTTCGAGAGAAACTCCTTCTCTAGAAAGGATCCATTCTTAGAAACAAAAATCTTGCCTTCGGATCTATGATAGAAGGTGTACCCAACTGTTTCTTTTGGGTATCCTATGAAGACACACTTCTCCGATTTGGGTTCGAGCTTATCAGGCTGAAGCTTTTTCACATAAGCGTCGCAACCCCAAACTTTAAGAAATGACAGCTTAGGTTTCTTGCCAAACCACAGTTCATATGGTGTCGTCTCAACGGATTTAGATGGTGCCCTATTTAACGTGAATGCAGCTGTCTCTAAAGCATAACCAAAAATGATAGTGGTAAATTGGTACAGACATCATAGATCGCACCATATCTAATAAAGTACGACATTCGACATTCGGACACACCATTACGCTGTGGTGTTCCAGGTGGCATGAGTTGCGAAACTATTCCACATTGTTTCAAATGAAGACCAAACTCGTAACTCAAATATTCGCCTCTGCGATCAGATTGTAGAAACTTTATTTTCTTGTTACGATGATTTTCTACTTCACTTTGGAATTCTTTGAACTTTTCAAATGTTTCAGACTTCTGTTTCATTAAGTAGATATACCCATATCTGCTCAAATTATCTGAGAAGGTCAGAAAATAACGATACCCGCCGCGAGCCTCAACACTCATCTGACCGCATACATCAGTATGTATTATTTCCAATAAGTCAGTGGCTCGCTCCATTGTTCTAGAGAATGGAGTCTTAGTCATCTTGCCCATGAGGCATGGTTCGCAAGCATCAAGTGATTCCAAAAGCCCACCTGCATGGAGTTTCTTCATGCGCTTTACACCAATATGACCTAAACGGCAGTGCCACAAATATGTTGCACTATCATTTTTAACTTTGCATCTTTTGGCATCAATATTATGAATATGTGTATCACTACGATCAAGATTCAACAAAAATATACCACTCATCAAGGGTGCATGACCATAAAAGGTATTACTCATATAAATAGAACAACCATTATTCTCTGATTTGAATGAATAACCGTCTCGCATCAAACAAGATCCAGATATAATGTTCATGCTCAACGCTGGCACCAACTAACAATTATTCAGGTCTAAAACTAATCCCGAAGGTAGATGTAGAGGTAGCGTGCCGACGGCGATCACATCGACCTTGGAACCATTTCCGACGCGCATCGTCACCTCGTCCTTAGCCAATCTTCGTTTCATATGTAGCCCCTGTTTCGAGTTGCAAATATGAGCAACAGAACCAGTATCAAATACCCAGGCGCTACAATGAGCATTAGTAAGGTACACATCAATAACATGTATATCAAATATACCTTTCACTTTGCCATCCTACTTATCCGCCAAATACTTGGGGCAGTTCCGCTTCTTGTGACCAGTCCCTTTGCAGTAGAAGCACTCAATTTCAAGCTTAGGTCTAGACTTGGGCTTCTTCTTGGGAGCAGCAGCTTGCTTGCTATTCTTCTTGAAATTCCCCCTCTTAACTTTGCCCTTTTTCTTGAAACCAGTGGTCTTGTTAACCATCAACACTTGATGCTCCTTCTTGATTTCTACCTCCACAGCCTTAAGCATTCCAAAGAGCTCAGGAATTGTCTTTTCCATCCCTTGCATATTATAATTCATCATGAAGCCTTTATAGCTTGGTGGCAGTGATTGAAGAACTCTATCAATGACACTATCATTCGGAAGATTAACTCCCAGCTGAGTCAAGTGGTTATGATACCCAGACATTTTGAGTATATGTTCACTGACAGAACTATTCTCCTCCATCTTGGAGCTATAGAACTTGTTGGAAACTTCATATCTCTCAACTCGGGCATTTGCTTGAAATATTAACTTCAACTCCTGGAACATCTCATATGCTCCATGATGTTCAAAACATCTTTGAAGCCCCGATGCTAAGCCGTAAAACATGGCACACTGAACTATCGAGTAGTCATCATATTTATCTTTCCAGATGTTCATAACATCCGGTGTTGCTCTTGCAGCAGGCCTTGCACCTAGCGGTGCTTCAAGTACATAATTCTTCTGTGCAGCAACGAGGATAATCCTCAAGTTACGGACCCAGTCCGTGTAGTTGCTACCATCATCTTCAACTTAGCTTTCTCTAGGTACGCATTAAAATTCAAGGGAACGGTAGCACGGGCCATTGATCTACAACAACATAGATATGCAAAAACTATCAAGACTAAGTTCATGATAAATTTAAGTTCAATTAATCATATTACTAAAGAACTCCCACTTAGATAGACATCCCTCGAGTCATCCAAATGATCACGTGATCCATATCAACTAAACCATGTCCGATCATCACGTGAGATGGAGTAGTTTTCGATGGTGAACATCTCTATGTTGATCATATCTACTATATGATTCACGTTCTACCTTTCGGTCTCAGTGTTCCGAGGCCATGTTTGTACATGCTAGGCTCGTCAAGTTTAACCCGAGTATTTTGCATGTGCAAAACTGTCTTGCGCCCGTTGTATGTTAACGTAGAGCTTATCACATCCGATCATCACGTGGTGTCTCGGCACGTTGAACTGTCGCAACGGTGCATACTTAGGGAGAACACTTATACCTTGAAATTTAGTGAGGAATCATCTTATAATGCTACCGCCGTACTAAGCAAAATAAGATGCATAAAAGATAAATATGTGACATGATATGGCCATCATCATCTTGTGCCTTTGATCTCCATCTCCAAAGCACCGTCATGATCTCCATCGTCACCGGCTTGACACCTTGATCTCCATCTTAGCGTCGTTGTCATCTCACCAACTATTGCTTCTACAACTATCGCTACCGCATAGTGATAAAGTAAAGCAATTACATGGCAATTGCATTTCATACAATAAAGCGACAACCATAAGGCTCCTGCCAGTTGCCGATAACTTTTACAAAACACGATCATCTCATACAATAACATATATCACATCATGTCTTGACCATATCACATCACAACATGCCTTGGAAAAACAAGTTAGACATCCTCTACTTTGTTGTTGCAAGTTTTACGTGGCTGCTACAGGCTTCTAGCAAGAACCGTTCTTACCTACGCATCAAAACCACAACGATTTTTCGTCAAGTGTGTTGTTTTAACCTTCAACAAGAACCGGCTGTAGTCAAATTCGATTCAACTAAAGTTGGAGAAACAGACACCCACCAGCCACCTCTATGCAAAACTAGTTGCATGTCTGTCGGTGGAACCGGTCTCATGAACGTGGTCATGTAAGGTTGGTCTGGGCCGCTTCATCCAACAATACCACTGAATCAAAATAAGACATTGGTGGTAAGCAGTATCACTATTATCGCCCACAACACTTTGTGTTCTACTCGTGCATATCATCTACGCATAGACCTGGTTCGGATGCCACTGTTGGGGAACGTAGCATGCAATTTCAAAAAAAATCCTACGATCATGCAAGATCTATCTAGGAGATGCATAACAATGAGAGGGGGAGAGTGTGTCCATGTACCCTCGTAGACTGAAAGCGGAAGAGTTAGTTTAACGTGGTTTATGTAGTCGAACGTCTTCACGTTCCAACCCATCAAGTACCGAACGTACGGCACCTCCGAGTTCAGCACACGTTCAGCTTCATGACATCCCTCGAACTCTTGATCCAGCAGAGGGTCGAGGGAGAGTTTCGTCAGCACGACGGCGTGGTGACGGTGATGGTGATGTGATCCGTGCAGGGCTTCGCCTAAGCACTACGTGAATATGACAGGAGGAGTAAACCATGGAGGGAGATGCCGCACACGGCTTGGAACAATTGGTGTGTCACCAAGGGGTGCCCTGCCCACGTATATGAAGGAGGGAGACGGAGGAGGCCGGCCCTAGGAGCCGCGCCAAGAGGGGGGTCCTACTAGGACTCCTAGTCCTAGTAGGATTCGGCCCCCCTCTTATTCCTTCTCATGGAGGGGGAAAAGGGGGAAGGGAGAGGGAGAGGGAAGAGGAGAAGGAAAGGGGGCGCGCCCCTCCCCTAGTCCAATTTGGACTCCCCATTACAGGGGGCGCGACCACGCCTTGTGGGCTGCCTCCCCTCTCCCCTATGGCCCTTGTAGGCCCAATACTTCCCTGGGGGTCCGATAACCCCTCGGTACTCCAAAAAATACCCAAACCATTTCGAAACTATTCTGGTGTCTGAATATCATCGTCCAATATATCAATCTTTACCTCTCGACCATTTCGAGACTCCTCGTCATGTCCGTGATCTCATCCGGGACTCCGAACAATCTTCGGTCACCAAAACACATAACTCATAATACAAATCATCATTGAACGTTAAGCGTGCGGACCCTACGGGTTCGAGAACGATGTAGACATGACCGATACACATCTCTGACCAATAACCAATAGTGGAACGTGGATGTTCATATTGGTTCCTACATATTCTACGAAGATCTTTATCGGTCAAACCGCAATGACAACATATGTTATTCCCTTTGTTATCAATATGTTACTTGCCCGAGATTTGATCATCGATATCATCATACCTAGTTCAATCTCGTTACCGGCAAGTCTCTTTACTCGTGTTCGTAATGTATCATCCCGCAACTAACTCATTAGTTACATTGGTTACAAGGCTTATCGTGATGTACATTACCGAGAGGGCCCAGAGATACCTCTCCGATACTTAGAGTGACAATTCCTAATCTCCATATGTGCCAACTAAGCAAACACCTTCGGAGACACCTGTAGAGCATCTTTATAATCACCCAGCTACATTGTGACGTTTCATAGCACACAAGGTGTTCCCCCGGTATTCGGGAGTTGCATAATCTCATAGTCAGAGGAATATGTATAAGTCATGAAGAAAGCAATAGCAATAAAACATAACTATCATTATGCTAAGCTAATGGATGGGTCTTGTCCATCACATCATTCTCCTAATGATGTGATCTCGTTCATCAAATGACAACGCATGTCTATAGTCAGGAAACTTAACCATCTTTGATTAACGAGCTAGTCAAGTAAAGGCATACTAGGGACACTTTGTTTTGTCTATGTATTCACACATGTATCAAGTTTCCGGTTAATACAATTATAGCATGAATAATAAACATTTATCATGATATAAGGAAATATAAATAACAACTTTATTATTACCTCTAGGGAATATTTCCTTCACAAAGCCCACCATACGATAAGAAGTGACCAAGATACTCTCATGGTCTAAGCAGCAAAATCATATCTTAACTCTTAGTGTTATTACAATTGATTACAGACGATATTAACTCAAATCATAACATACAAGATTGGGTCGATTCAATATGACCGTTCTTCCAACGTCATAATCTCAATGTTGTTTTAGGACTATAGTTACACTTAACGATATCCTAATATTCGGAAAACGTGATCACCAACAACACTTGAACTAGTCCTAGAGGCGAGACTATGAACCTTTTATTTAACCGTTTATCATTCCACACATGCATATGAGTTTTCCACTGAATCGCATATTCCAAGATCATAGCAGTTATAGCATAGAATATAGACTCTATAATTCTGAATATGAAAATATAATAATACAAATATTATTGCCTCTAGGGAATTTCCAACAGTCTCCCACTTGCACTAGAGTCAATAATCTAGTTAACAATTTAACTTTTACACCAATGGCAATTCGGTGTCAGTTCATGCTTTGCTTGTGGTATAAACTTCGTCCTATTGAATCTGACTACTTCAGATCCATGTGTATCATTTGAATTTCAATGCATCCTTCATGAATTCACATAAATTCATAATTTGTATGAAACAAGCTTAGTATATATTGAATCACTGGCAAGACCTTTGATTCCTAGATTGATCTGTAAAACCACTATTTGAGAATAGTGTTCTATTTGCACAATCATTTGGAAACCATGCCAAGTTCATAAATGAACCTTTGATTCATCAACCTCTATTGTTGCTTCTAAAGCGACAATATACTTAGCCTTTTGTTGTATAATTAACCATAATAACTTTCTTGCACCAATTCTAACTTACTGTGCCACCATTAATCATTTAATTGAAATCGAAAATTGTTTGGAGCACTGATGAAGATCTTACTAATGTACTACTTATAACGAGCATGTATTGATGTAACTCCTTACAACAATCTCTTCATCTTTTCCGTATGCGAGAAACATGTCGTTAGTACTTGACGACATTTTCACGGTTGTCCTATGATCAACAATTTGGTTATTTTGGTAACTTTACTCGCAACTTACTTGGAGTATTACATATATCTGGTTGTTTACATACTCTAGAACATATTTAGCACAAGTGTGATTGAAATCATGTATTTCACTCATCAACATTTCAGGATACCGATTCTGACTTAAAACTCCTTCCATGTGACTTTGCAAAAAACTCTTTTTGCACATTTCATACTATTTTTTAGTATTATGTCAATATGTATTTTCGTTAAGCCTGATTAGACATTACTATCTCCAGAGATCATTATGCCTAATACCAGGACTATATATTGTTTAAGTACTTTCTTGAAAAACTAGTTTCAATAAAGTCTTAATCCGTGTCAAGAATTTTTAAAATTTTCCAATTAACAATGTGTCATGCACACAGTGTTTAGAAATACTATGCTCCGACTTACTTTCTTGTAAATACAAGTATCTTTGCTTCTATGAATGAAATTATATTATTTGATCAATTTATTAAAACAAAGATTTCAACTCCATTATACTTACTTCAGATCATTATAGGGTCTCTTGAAGTTTGTACACTGACTAGCATCCTAGGGATCAATAAAATTACCTTGGACCATATCAAATATACAACCTTGGTTCTATTTCCATCTCATGGGAATCATTTTGACATCCATCTGTTATATCTCATAACGGAAATATTGGTAACTGATAGTTTAATCTGAACTAATTTAAGAATTATTATGATGTGACAATCTTGTCATAATCAACTCCTTGATCTTGTCATGGACTATTTGCAATAAGTCAAGCATTATAAAACATTTTTATCTTTGTCAATCTATAGATAATCACTTCACTTTAGACTTTAAGTCTTTCAAAGGGTTCATCAAGTTCTAAACTTGAATTATGTGTATGGATACTATCTTGGATTATTTTGGCGTATAGCCAATTCCAGAGTCAGGGCCCATCAATGCTTCTCTATCTATTATAGGTTCATTGTTTGTATCAACAATATTTCGTCTCCATAGCATGAAGATCTGCACAAATTTTCCCTTCAGCTGCAAGTTCGATAAAGTCTCTATATCTCATGTAGAGTCTTTCGTATCAGTCGTGGTAGGAAATTCTAGAATCACTTCTAGTGTTTCTTTTCTTTGACCTAATCAGGAAGATTCTGCAATCTTGTTGAGTTGCACCTCCCACTCAATCTTTTGCAAAAAGAAAAATTTCCTTCAAATTTTTCACACTCTCTAGCAAAACACTTTGCCTTGGCGTAGTGATAGAGGAATAACCAACCATTCGGGATAACCTACAAAGTAGCACTTTATTTCAATTAATTTGATGGCGCTCTTTTAGTGTAAAAGCCACAATCTTTAAAGAATAGCATTAAAAAATATATTGGCAAAAATAATTAATTTCATCTTTGACCGCACCATGTCATAAATAGCTTGATTACATCTACTCAAAACACTCTACTCTTAGTAGTGTTTCTATGAGGTGCAAGCTATAAAATATTTTATATCTCATCAGACATTCGCTAAATTTGTAACTTCAAATATTCTTTTCTGCAATCCAATTGTAGAAACATAATTTTTTTGTTACACAAATTTCTACTTCTTTCTAGAAAAACTTTTCGAAATATTTCCAAGGATCCAAACTTATGTGTCAAAAAGTAAATATAAATCTACTTGAACCATCCTTAAAGATAGATAAATCCATTGCTTGCAACAACACTTTATTGGACTACATACATCAATATGCTTATTTCCAATTATTCTGTTGCTCATTCTTTATGGCCTGTGAACGATATTTTAGTTTACTTCACTATTTGGATAAAAATTGGAAGTGTTAGATGATTCGTAATCGTATGACTCAAAAATTGATCAGTATGTAATTTCTCCATGTGGGTTTCTCCAATGTGACTAAATGCACTGCCACACATATGTGATATTCTTTTAGTCTTGCGACATTTAGCGTTAGTGTTATGGATGTTCAATTTTATCATCAGTATTCATAACTTACATCCTATTCACAATAGGAGCATGGCCCTTTTGCTCGTTACATCGAACAACTATTGTTCTCTTATGAACAACCTCCTTGCAACTTCTATGCAATAGGCTAGAGTGTACAAAACCCTAAAATGAATTACGACAATAAATTCAGAGGTAATATGTTGATGAAAAATATCTTACCTTTTAAAAGAGTCAACATATACTTTAACCTCATTAATTTGTTGATCATTAGGCCGTGGCAATTCTTGCATCAATTCGAAACAACATGCAATTGAGTCGGTATCCTTGTGATCAACTTTTAACAACAATTCCCGAAGAATTTAGTGTTTAACAATTTAATCACAATTTTCAAGAATCACACTTTACCTGACCGACTTTCTCTACATCTTATAACTTGTATGACAACTAAAAGGAAGCAAATAATGCATCATGAATTAAGCATTTGAAACTCCGGAAAAAGCTGCTACTAGTGCCAAAAAAATTCCTCAGAACTAAAGCCCATCGGAACATGAACAAATTCAATTGTGACAACCGCTCCTATGTTTCACATTAAGTAATTGACACAAACATGAACACCCCTCAGTTCGGTGACCGAAATGAGCACTAGGATACATGGATCCAAATTGAAGGAGAAAAATCCTGTAATGTCGAACAACCCCGCCCACCCCTCTATTGTATTTCATATCCTATGCCCCAAAATGAAAATCCTAGTACACCCCTACCACTAAGACGCTCCTATATAGAACGTGAGCTTGGGGCTGCAGGGCAACGACTCACCAACATCGGCTATGGTGGGGGTCACAGACACCACAATCATCTCACTGCTGCATGAAATAACCGTCCTCGTTGCATGAGCGAGACACCCTCGAAACTGTATTTCTTCCCTCAAACTGGAATGACACATAATTTGGCCACAAGTCAGTTGTGTAGAAGGGAGGGAGGAGGGTTGCAACATGTGTCCTAGTGACATGAGTGTTGTTGAAGGGAAGTGATTTCACAGTATTCCCATGCTGTGCATACTGTATTTTGGGTCATATTTGCCATTATATGTACAGTACAAGGGAACTTTGACACAAGTTGTCATTGTACCGATCAAGTACCGAACGTACGGCACCTCCGAGTTCAGCACACGTTCAGCTGGATGACGTCCCTCGAACTCTTGATCCAGCAGAGGGTCGAGGGAGAGTTTCGTCAGCACGACGGCGTGGTGACGGTGATGGTGATGTGAGCCGTGCAGGGCTTTGCCTAAGCACTACGTGAATATGACAGGAGGAGTAAACCGTGGAGGGAGACGCCGCACACGGCTTGGAACAATTGGTGTGTCTCCAAGGGGTGCCCTGCCCACGTATATGAAGGAGGGAGACGGAGGAGGCCGGCCCTAGGGGCCACGCCAAGAGGGGGGGTCCTACTAGGACTCATTGTCCTAGTAGGATTCGGCCCCCCTCTTATTCCTTCTCATGGAGGGGGAAAAGAGGGAAGGGAGAGGGAGAGGGAAGAGGAGAAGGAAAGGGGGCGCCCCCCCCCCCCTAGTCCAATTTGGACTCCCCATGGGAGGGGGGCGCGGCCACGCCTTGTGGGCTGCCTCCCCTCTCCCCTATGGCCCATGTAGGCCCAATACTTCCCTTGGGGGGGGGGGGGTCCGGTAACCCCTCGGTACTCCAAAAAATACCCAAACCATTCCGAAACTATTCTGGTGTCTGAATATCATCGTCCAGTACATCAATCTTTACCTCTCGACCATTTCGAGACTCCTCGTCATGTCTGTGATCTCATCCGGGACTCCGAACAATCTTCGGTCACCAAAACACATAACTCATAATACAAATCATCATTGAATGTTAAGCATGCGGACCCTACGGGTTCGAGAACTATGTAGACATGACCGATACACATCTCCGACCAATAACCAACAGTGGAACGTGGATGTTCATATTGGTTCCTACATATTCTACGAAGATCTTTATCAGTCAAACCGCAATGACAACATATGTTATTCCCTTTGTTATCGATATGTTACTTGCCCGAGATTTGATCATCGATATCATCATACCTAGTTCAATCTCGTTACCGGCAAGTCTCTTTACTAGTGTTCGTAATGTATAGTCCCGCAACTAACTCATTAGTTACATTGCTTAAAAGGCTTATCGTGATGTACATTATCGAGAGGGCCCAGAGATACCTCTCCGATACTCAGAGTGACAATTCCTAATCTCCATATGTGCCAACTAAGCAAACACCTTCGGAGACACCTGTAGAGCATTTTTATAATCACCCAGCTACGTTTTGACGTTTCATAGCACACAAGGTGTTCCCCCGGTATTCGGGAGTTGCATAATCTCATAGTCAGAGGAATATGTATAAGTCATGAAGAAAGCAATAGCAATAAAACATAACGATCATTATGCTAAGCTAACGGATGGGTCTTGTCCATCATATCATTCTCCTAATGATGTGATCTCGTTCATCAAATGACAACGCATGTCTATGGTCAGGAAACTTAACCATCTTTGATTAACGAGCTAGTCAAGTAAAGGAATACTAGGGACACTTTGTTTTGTCTATGTATTCACACATGTATCAAGTTTCCGGTTAATACAATTATAGCATGAATAATAAACATTTATCATGATATAAGGAAATATAAATAACAACTTTATTATTACCTCTAGGGCATATTTACTTCACAAAGCCCACCGTACGATAAGAAGTGACCAAGATACTCTCATGGTCTAAGCAGCAAAATCATATCTTAACTCTTTGTGTTATTACAATTGATTACAGACGATATTAACTCAATTCATAACAGACAATATTAGGTCTTTTCAATATGACCGTTCTTCCAACGTCATAATCTCAATGTTGTTTTAGGACTATAGTTACACTTAACGATATCCTAATATTCGGAAAACATGATCACCAACAACACTTGAACTAGTCCTAGAGGCGAGACTATGAACCTTTTATTTAACCGTTTATCATTCCGCACATGCATATGAGTTTTCCACTGAATCGCATATTCCAAGATCGTAGCAGTTATAGCATAGAATATAGACTCTATAATTATGAATATGAAAATATAATAATACAAATATTATTGCCTCTAGGGCATTTCCAACAGTCTCTCCCACTTGCACTAGAGTCAATAATCTAGTTAGCAATTTAACTTCTACACCAATGGCAATCCGGTGTTAGTTCATGCTTTGCTTGTGGTATAAACTTCGTCCTATTGAATCTGACTACTTCAGATCCATGTGTATCATTTGAATTTCAATGCATCCGTCATGAATTCACATAAATTCATAATTTGTGTGAAACAAGCTTAGTATATATTGAATCACTGGCAAGACCTTTGATTCCTAAATTGATCTGTAAAACCACTATTTGAGAATAGTGTTCTATTTGCACAATCATTTGGAAACCATACCAAGCTCATAAATGAACCTTTGATTCATCAACCTATATTGTTGCTTCTAAAGCGACAATATACTTAGCCTTTTGTTGTATAATTAACCATAATAACTTTCTTGGACCAATTATAACTTACTGTGCCACCATTAATCATTTAATTGAAATCGAGAATTGTTTGGAGCACTGATGAAGATCTTACTAATGTACTACTTATAACGAGCATGTATTGATGTAACTCCTTACAACAATCTCTTCATCTTTTCCGTATGCGAGAAACATGTCGTTAGTACTTGACGACATTTTCACGGTTGTCCTATGATCAACAATTTGGTTATTCTGGTAACTTTACTCGCAACTTACTTGGAGTATTACATATATCTGGTTGTTTACATACTCTAGAACATATTTAACACAAGTGTGATTGAAATCATGTATTTCACTCATCAACATTTCAGGATACCGATTCTGACTTAAAACTCCTTCCATGTGACTTTGCAAAAAACTCTTTTTGCACATTTCATACTATTTTTTAGTATTATGTCAATATGTATTTTCGTTAAGCCTGATTAGACATTACTATCTCCATAGATCATTATGCCTAATACCAGGACTATATATTGTTTAAGTACTTTACTGAAAAACTAGTTTCAATAAAGTCTTAATCCGTGTCAAGAATTTTTTAAAATTTTCCAATTAACAATGTGTCATGCACACACAGTGTTTAGAAATACTATGCTCCGACTTACTTTCTTGTAAATACAAGTATCTTTGCTTCTATGAATGAAATTATATTATTTGATCAATTTATTAAAACAAAGATTTCAACTCCATTATACTTACTTCGGATCATTATAGGATCTCTTGAAGTTCGTACACTGACTAGCATCCTAGGGATCAATAAAATTACCTTGGACCATATCAAATATACAACCTTGGTTCTATTTCCATCTCATGGGAATCATTTTGACATCCATCTGTTATATCTCATAACTGAAATATTGGTAACTGATAGTTTAATCTGAACTAGTATTATTATGATGTGACAATCTTGTCATAATCAACTCCTTGATCTTGTCATGGACTATTTCCAATAAGTCAAGCATTATAAAACATTTTTATCTTTGTCAATCTATAGATAATCACTTCACTTTAGACTTTAAGTCTTTCAAAGGGTTCCTCAAGTTCTAAACTTGAATTATGTGTATGGATACTATCTTGGATTATTTTGGCGTACAGCCAATTGCAGAGTCAGGGCCCATCAACGCTTCTCTATCTATTATAGGTTCATTGTTTGTATCAACAATATTTCGTCTGCATAGCATGAAGATCTGCACAAATTTTCCCTTCAGTTGCAAGTTCGACTAAAGTCTCTATATCTCATGTAGAGTCTTTCGTATCAGTCGTGGTAGGAAATTCTAGCATCACTTCTAGTGTTTCTTTTCTTTGACCTGATCAGGAAGATTCTGCAATCTTGTTGAGTTGCACCTCCCACTCAATCTTTTGCAAAAAGAAACATTTTCTTCAAATTTTTCACACTCTCTAGCAAAACACTTTGCCTTGGCTTAGTGATAGAGGAATAACCAACCATTTGGGATAACCTACAAAGTAGCACTTTATTTCAATTAATTTGATGGCGCTCTTTTAGTGTAAAAGCCACAATCTTTAAAGAATAGCATTAAAAATTATATTGGCAAAAATAATTAATTTCATCTTTGACCGCACCATGTCATAAATAGCTTGATTACATCTACTCAAAACACTCTACTCTTAGTAGTGTTTCTACGAGGTGCAAGCTATAAAATATTTTATATCTCATCAGACACTCGCTAAATTTGTAACTTCAAATATTCTTTTCTGCAATCCAATTGTAGAAAAATAATTTTTTTGTTACACAAATTTCTACTTCTTTCTAGAAAAACTTTTCAAAATATTTCAAAGGATCCAAACTTATGTGTCAAAAAGTAAATATAAATCTACTTGAACCATCCTTAAAGATAGATAAATCCATTGCTTGCAACAACACTTTATTGGACTACATACATCAATATGCTTATTTCCAATTATTTTGTTGCTCATTCTTTATGGCCTGTGAACGATATTTTAGTTTACTTCACTATTTGGATAAAAATTGGAAGTGTTAGATGATTCGTAATCGTATGACTCCAAAATTGATCAGTATGTAATTTCTCCATGCGGGTTTCTCCAATGTGACTAAATGCACTGCCACACATATGTGATATTCTTTTAGTCTTGCGACATTTAGCGTCAGTGTTATGGATGTTCAATTCTATCATCAGTATTCATAACTTACATCCTATTCACAATAGGAGCATGGCCCTTTTGCTCGTTACATCGAACAACTATTGTTCTCTTATGAACAACCTCCTTGGCACTTCTATGCAATAGGCTAGAGTGTACAAAACCCTAAAATGAATTACGACAATAAATTCAGAGGTAATATGTTGATGAAAAATATCTTACCTTTTAAAAAAGTCAACATATACTTTAACCTCATTAATTTGTTGATCATTAGGCCGTAGTAATTCTTGCATCAATTCGAAACAACATGCAATTGAGTTGGTATCCTTGTGATCAACTTTTAACAACAATTCCCGAAGAATTTAGTGTTTAACAATTTAATCACAATTTTCAAGAATCACACTTTACCTGACCGACTTTCTCTACATCTTATAACTTGTATGACAACTAAAAGGAAGCAAATAATGCATCATGAATTAAGCATTTGAAACTCCGGAAAAAGCTGCTACTAGTGCCAAAAAAATTCCTCAGAACTAAAGCCCATCGGAACATGAACAAATTCAATTGTGACAACCGCTCCTATGTTTCACATTAAGTAATTGACACAAACATGAACACCCCTCAGTTCGGTGACCGAAATGAGCACTAGGATACATGGATCCAAATTGAAGGAGAAAAATCCTGTAATGCCAAACAACCCCGCCCACCCCTCTATTGTATTTCATATCCTATGCCCCCAAATGAAAATCCTAGTACACCCCTACCACTAAGACGCTCCTATATAGAACGTGAGCTTGGGGCTGCAGGGCAACGACTCACCAACATCGGGTTTGGTGGGGGTCACAGACACCACAATCATCTCGCTGCTTCACTAAATAACCGTCCCCGTTGCATGAGCGAGACAACCTCGAAACTGTATTTCTTCCCTCAAACTGGAACGACACATAATTGGGCCACAAGTCAGTTGTGTAGAAGGGAGGGGGGAGGGTTGCAACATGTGTCCTAGTGACATGAGTGTTGTTGAAGGGAAGTGATTTCACAGTATTCCCATGTCGTGCATACTGTATTTCGGGTCATATTTGCCATTATATGTACAGTACAAGGGAACTTTGACACATGTTGTCATTGTACCGATCAAGTACCGAACGTACGGCACCTCCGAGTTCAGCACACGTTCAGCTCGATGACGTCCCTTGAACTCTTGATCCAGCAAAGGGTCGAGGGAGAGTTTCGTCAGCACGACGGCATGGTGACGGTGATGGTGATGTGATCCGTGCAGGGCTTCGCCTAAGCACTACGTGAATATGACAGGGGGAGTAAACCGTGGAGGAAGACGCCGCACACGGCTTGGAACAATTGGTGTGTTTTCAAGGGATGCCCTGCCCATGTATATGAAGGAGGGAGACGGAGGAGGCCGGCCCTAGGGGCCGCGCCAAGGGGGGCACGTCCACATCGTGACATGTTTCAGGTTTCAGTCCGGTCGGATTGGACTGTTTTCCATACTAATTCATTGTGATTAAAGATTAATAAAAAAATCAAGCGCAAGATTTTTTTTTTTGACACTCATGGTGACCCAACATTCATTGCATTATTAGTAGCTATTCTTTTTTTTCGCGAGGGAGTAGCTATTCATTAACCAACCATACGAGCAAACATATGTCACGTACACTCGATACCACAACATCACGCTAATGACCACACAATTGACAGAAACATATATAGGTCACATACTAAGATACCACACCATCACACAGCTAATGAAGACAGACTCGCGCTAAGTAAGTACCACAACTGAGCGAGTTTAAATGACGGCAGCTAGTTGTCGTCGTCGATGTGCTTGACGAGTCCGAGGTTGATGATGCCCCAGGCAGAGCGCGGCCATTGTTTCTCCTTGGCCTTGTCCCTCATCACCCTGCCCCACGACACCCACCCCTCCCACGACATCCTCTTGTCCCAGCTGCTGCCCCACTCCAGCACCAGCCTCAGCCCCTCCGCCGCCGCCGCCTCCGCCTCCTCCCACCTCCCTCCGCCGTTCAGCAGCACCTGAGCCAGCACCAGCCACGGCTCCCCCACGTACGGGTTCTTCGCGATGCAGCGCCGCAGCAGCGACTCCATGTCCTCCTTGCCGTCGCTGCAAATCGCCTCCCAGTACAGGTCCCTCGCCGCGATCTGCTCGCGGGGGTCCAGCACCTTGCTGCACCGGTCGAACACGGGCGGGATGCACAGCTCCAGCCCCGCGTCCTGTTCGTCCGCCGCCGTCGTCTTCGTCGACCCCTCTTGTTCCATGTGGCGGAGCTGCTCGTCGGTGGCGATGAGGCGGTACAGCGCGGCGAGCCTGGACATGGCGCTCATCCACAGCCCGGGCTTTCCGGTCCCCGGCCAGAGCGCGGCCCAGTTGTCGCCGGCGAACTCGAGGCGGCCGTCGTCGTTGCGGAACAGCTTGTCCTGGTAGTCCGTGTACTGATCGCTGAAGTCGGCGACGGTCATCAGCACGAACACCGCCAGCACGCGCCGCGACAGCGCCACCGGCTCCCCCGTCCGGATGTGCGGCACCACCACGCCCTCCTCCGGCACCACGGACCGCAGCTTCGTGCGCCACGGCTCCGCCTTGTCCTCCGGACTGCCCCCGCTGGAGCGCGAGGCCTGGAGGGACGCCTCGGCGGCGGCGAGGTGGTCGCGGAGCTCGGCGTCGGTGTAGCGGAGGTGGAGGTCGTCGTGCATGAGCGCGTGGCGCGGGACGACGCAGAAGAGGTGCACGAGCCGCTCGGCGGCGGCGCCGACGATGGCGCGGACGCGGGCGCGGCTGACGTCGGGCTCGAAGATGGCGAGGTTGACGTAGGAGTTAGAGTAGGAGGAGTGGAAGAGGCCGCAGCGGGCGACGGCGTCCGGCGCGCCCCAGAGGCGGAGGATCCGGTAGACGTCGAGCAGGTGCGCGAGGAAGGTGCCGTGCTTGTGGTAGCACTCGCCGGCGCCGGCGGACACGAGGACGGAGACGAGCGAGGGGAGCTCGGGGTCGACGGCCGCGAGGTCGCCCCGGAGGAACGGCCGCGCGGCAACGAGGAGGGACTGGAGCTCGTCGTTCGTCGATGGGCCTCTGCCGTTGCTGATGCCGGTCGCCATTTCGATGATCCCGGCCGGTGTAGTGGGTGTGATGTGTGTCTCACTCTCACTCTTGCTCATGTGTTGTGTGTGCGTGCGTGTGGGGTGTCTATTTATAAGCCAATTTCTTTACTGTATTTGATTATTAATTACCGTGAGTGAAATGTTGGTTGCGTACCAAAATGAATAATTCAGTGGCCACATGCATGCATATATGCACATAGTGATAGAGGATGGTCACGTAGTACCTAGCTAGGCTATGATGCCAGCTGTTGTCGTCCCGTGAACGTTGATGGAATGTGTCCAAGTTAGCTTTCCAGTGCCGTGTCTGGAGCCTAGCACGTACTACGTGTGTACGTGTTGTTCACGAGCTATGTCTGGCGTGCACCGATGAACCGACTACGTACATGTACATGCAGAAGCAGACAGTATACGATGCGTCCGTTTCAGGTGACATCGATTTTTGTTGCTTTGTCAGCTTTGGAAGCGGTATTTACCCTCATGCCATGGGTACATTACATACGCAACGTAAGATGAAAAATAATCACATTCCGAGCAACTCTATTAGAATCTCTATTTCTACCCAATCTCTAAAAGTTATCAATATAAAAGGCAGGTTGGAAAAAAAGGAAAACATTTGTGTACGACAGTCCGGCCCAAGCTTTCCGCCGGTCTCGCGAGCGTTGCTCGACCCCAATCGATCTGGCGGTCCACGTCGGCCTTCTTCCACTTCACACGTCCTTATCCCTTCTTCCCCACTTTCTCCTCCCCCTCACCCACCAACCGTCCTCACCCCACATCATTGGTGGCCGCCCCACTACTGGTCTCCCCTAGCGAGCGTGCACCTTCTCTCGTCTCTCTCCCTACCAAAGCTCGGGCTGGCAAGGTGCTGCAACGACGGGGTGAGGTGTTGGTCATCCAGTGACTGGCGGTGCTACAACCACGTCCAAATATGCTACGACCAGCAATCCAAAGTGCTACAACCGACATCATTTTTTGCTACTCCGAACGTTGACCATGGTGACCACACCCGCCAGATGCTGCAACTGCTCTCGCAGATGCTGGTACCGGCATAAATTTTTGCTACTATGGGCGATGATCGCGGCAACCCCTCTCGGTGGAGTTGGAACCGGCAGGCTGGGGAAGTAGCAACCGGCTTGGCAAAAAGCTACTACCCTTAGTCAGAGGTGCTGGACTCGGTCGAGTAGAAAGCTACAATCGGCCATGGTGACCCGTGTGTGACGCCCCCGATTCAACCATACACTAATCATACACGCAAACGTGTACGATCAAAATCAGGGACTCACGGGAAGATATCACAACACAACTTTAAAACATAAATAAGTCATACAAGCATCATAATACAAGCCAGGGCCTCGAGGGCTCGAATACAAGTGCTCGATCATAGACGAGTAAGCGGAAGCAACAATATCTGAGTACAGACATAAGTTAAACAAGTTTGCCTTAAGAAGACTAGCACAAACGGGATACAGATCGAAGAGGCGCAGGCCTCCCGCTCGATCCTCCTAACTACTCCTGGTCGTCGCCGCAGGCTGCACGTAGTAGTAGGCACCTCGATGTAGTAGTCGCCATCGACGGTGGCGCTCGCCTCGGCTCCGTCGCCTGGTCGCAACAATCGGATAGAGATAGGGAAAAGGGGGAACAAGGCAACCGTGAGTACTCGCCCAAAGTACTGCAAGCAAGGAGCTACACTACATATGCATGGATATATGTGTAAAGGGCCATATCGTGGACCTGAATCTGCAGAATGCCGTAATAAGAGGGGATAACTAATTCGTCAAGACTACGCTCGCAGCCTCCGCCTTGCAAAGATGAAGAAGAGAGTAGATCAAGTCCTCCAAGTAGCATCGCATAGCATAATCCTACCCGCGATCCCTCCTCATTGCCTGTTAGAGAACGCTCACGGGTTATATCCGCACTTGGAAGGGTGTGTTTTATTAAGTATCTAGTTCTAGTTGTCATAAGGTCAAGGTACAACTCCAAGTCGTCATGTTACCAAGATCACGGCTATTCAATAGATTAACTTCCTGCAGGGTGCACCACATAACCCAACACGCTTGATCCCATTTGGCCGGACACGCTTTCGGGTCATGCCCGCCGCTGAAGATCAACACGCCGCAGCCCCACCTAGGCACAACAGAGAGGTCAGACGCCGGTCTAAACCTAAGCGACAGGGTCTGGGCCCATCGCCAGAGCACACCTACACGCTATAGGGCGGCCGAAGCGTAACTAGCCCCTTAATACAAGAGCAGGCTTACGTTCCAATCCGCGCGACGCCGCCGCCGACGTCACGAAGTGCTTCGGCCGATACCACGACGCCGAGTGCCCATAATTGTTCCTGCAGTAGTTGGTTAGTGCGATAGACCAAATGGCCGACTCAGATCAAATACCAAGATCTCGTTAAGCGTGTTAAGTATCCGTGAACGCCGAACAGGCCAGCCCACCTCTCTCCTAGGTGGTCTCAACCTGCCCTGCCGCTCCGCCATAAGTAACGATCGGGGCCGTCGGGAACCAGGCCCACCTCTACCGGGATGGAGCCACTGTCCTTTCAAAGCCCCCATCTCCTAACAAGATCATAGGTAATGTAATAGTGTAAAGTATATAGTATATGCCCGTGATCACCTCCCAAGTGATCACAGCCCAAGAGTATAGCATGGCGACGGACAAGAATGTAGGGCCACCGATGGAACACTAGCATCCTATACTAAGCAAGAGGATAAAGGTAAAGGTAACAACAGAGTAGCAAGGACAAAGCTATGCAGAAGATAGGATTAATCGAAAGCAAGAATATGCCACAAGACTCTAATGCAAGCAGATAGAGAAGAATAGGCGATATCCGTGATCAAGGGGGGCTTGCACGGTTGCTCGGCAAGAGAGAGGGGTCGCCAACACCGTAGTCGCACTGGTAGTAGCAAGGCGTCGGTCTCGGTTCAGCGAGAGAAGAGGAGGAGGAAACAATAAATATAATGCAAACATAAGCATGATGGTGCATTACAAGACAATGCACGGTGCTAGGTGTGCCCTAACGCGATAGGAGGTGATACCGACGAAGGGGGAAAACATCCGGGAAAGTATCCCCAGTGTTTCGTGTTTTCGGGCAGAGGAGCCGGAGGGGGAAAGTTGCGAGTTCGATAGGTTAAGGATGCGTGGCAGACGAACGGGCTACGTTTCCGGATCCGTCTCGTTGTTTTGAGCAACTTTCATGTTGAAAATGATTTAATCCGAGTTACGGATTAAAAGTTATGATTTTCTAAAGATTTTATTAATTTCTGGAATTTAATTAGTTATTTAAATTAATTCAAAAATGGAATAATGACATTAGCATGATGTCATGCTGACGTCAGCAGTCAACAGAGTTGACTGGTCAACCTGACCAGTGGGTCCCACTGGTCAGAGACACATGTTAATTATCCAAATTTAATTTAATCTAATCAGAATTAATTAGGGGTGGGCCCCACTGTCATACTAATTAACTGTAACGCCCGGATAATCATGCTACAGTAATCTCACGTTGATGGTGCCACGTCACCTCTATCACTGTAGATAATCTCGGGTTGAATCAAAGCTGTTTCAAAATTCAATTCAAATTTATGAGGACAATAAAAGTTTTCAAAAATTAAAACTAAAATGTTCGAGAGTTGTCAAATATTACAAAGTTAATTATGGTGGAGTGCACACATTTTTATAAAGTGTCTGAATATTTTAAATAAACTAAAACAGAAAAGAAAAAAAATAAGAAAAGAAAAATAAAACAAAAGGAGAGGGGGGAAAACCCCACAGGCCAAACTGGGCCAAGCCCACTTGGCCCAGCCGGCCAGCCCATGGCCATCCGGCCCACCCCTCGCTCCCATAACAACCCCTCTTGGCCGGGCGGAAACCCTAGCCGACACCCACTCCCCGATCCCCTTCCTCCTCCCTCCCCCCCGCTGATCTGGATCGGATCCGCCCGATCCTGCCGCCCTGACGGCGGCGCCCCACCCCACCGACGCCGTCCTCCTCCTCCTCCCCACCGCCAAGGACGCTGGGCCCCCCAGACGCCTGACGCCCTCCTCGCCTCGGAACCTCCCCGACTCCCACCTCGCCGGATCCACATCACGGACGGCCGCCGCCCGACCTCCTCCCCACGGATGCCCCGAGCCCGCTTCCGAGACCCCACGCGACTCCCCACCGTGAGCATCGCCCGCTCTTCCCCTCTCTCCGTCGCAGGTTCCGGCCGCCCACAGACTCTCCTCGCGCCTCCTCCGCCGGCCGAGGCCCTCTTTTCCACGCAGGGCCGCTCCGCCCCGCCCTCCTCTCTTCCGCTACCGAGCACGGAACGTGCTCCCGGCCCTCCCTCTCTTCTCGCCGAGCACGAGAACGTGCTCCCTGCCCTCCTCTCTCTTCTCGCCCGAGCACGGAACGTGTCTCTGCCCTCTCCGCTCTCTTCTCCTCGCCTAACGGGCTCAGAGTCGCCGCCAGACGCGTTCGAGCCCATCATCATGGAGCTCATCGCCGACGAAGCTTCCGGCGACCAAATGGTCATCCGCCAGCCCATGGCCATCCGCCCACCCTCGCCTCCCATAACCCTCCCGGCCGGCGGAAACCCTAGCCGACACCCACTTCGATCCCTTCTCCTCCCCCCGCCGATTTGGATCGGGATCCACCCGATCCTGTCGCTTCGACGCCGGGCGCCCACCCCACCGACGTCCTCCTCCCATCCTCCCCGACCGCCACGGCGACGCCGCCCGCCAGATGCCCGACGCTCCCCTCGTCGCCTCGGAACCGCCCGACTCCCACCTCGCCGGATCACATCGCGGACGGCCGCCGCCGACCTCCTCCCTCACGGACGCCCCGACCGCCCCGAGCCCGCTTCGAGACCCTACGCGACTTCCCCACCGTGAGCATCGCCCGCTCTTCCCTCTCTCCCGTCAGCCGGTTCGGCCGCCCCACACCCCTCCCTCGCGCCTCCTCCGCTCGGTCGAGGCCCCTCTCCCCCGCGCCGGGCCGCTCCGCCCCGCCCTCCTCTCTCTTCCTCGCCGAGCACGGAACGTGCTCCCCGACCTCCTCTCTCTTCCTCGCCCGAGCACGGAACGCGTGCTCGCCCTCTCCGCTCTCTTCTCTCGCCTAACGGGCTCAGTAGTCGCCGCCAGACGCGTTCGAAGCCCATCACCGCCGGAGCACATCGCCGACGAAGCTTCCGCGACCAAATGGTCCCGCCCGGTGCCCGCTTAGCTCGCCCGCACGCACGAGCCTCGCTTAACCCTTCTTTGCTCGTAGCACGCTGCTCCACCGCCCGACATCCAACCGAACGCAGTCGCCGCCTCCGCTGCTCGCCGGGCGTGGTTCCGGCCATCCGGGACCAACCTCAGGCTCCATGTGACGCGCGACGTCGTTAGCTGAACGGAGTAGCCACACCGCTTTGGGCCACCGTGGCGAAATCCCGAGGCTCGTCGGCGCCCGCCAGAAGTTTTGGCTCACGGAGCCAACTCCGATCAGATTCGACGTGGCGGCCTGGGCCACCTCGGTCATCGACCAGGCCCTAGGGGCCGGCCGCATTGTTGACCCGGCCACCATGCCGACCGGACTGCCATGCTAATGACATGGGGTCCCCCCGTAACGCTTAATAAAAATAAATAAATGAAAATAAAAATGCTAATTAATTAATTAATTAACTAAGTTAATTAACGTAATTAATCATGTTTAATTAACCTAATTAATCTGCTAATTAAACTAACTAGGTAATTAGTTAACAAATACCCATTTAACGGGACCCACATGTCAGGTTGACCAAGTCAACCCTGTTGACTACTGATGTTAGCATGACATCATGCTGATGTCATAAATCCATTTTTTCGAATTAATTAATTAATTAACTAAACTCCAGAAATTAATAAAATCTTTAAAAAATCATATCTTTTAATCCGTAACTCGGATTAAAATATTTTCAACATGAAAGTTGCTCAGAACGACGAGGCGAATCCGGATACGCAGTCCGTTCGTCCGCCACACACCCCTAACCTATCGAACCTGCAACTTTCCTCCGCCTCGTGTTCGAAAACCACTAAACACCGGAATACTTTCCTGATGTTTCTTAACCAAGCACCACCTCATACCACGTTAGGGCACGCCTAGCATCGCTACTTGTCATGTCATGCATCGATATGCATCTGCTTACTTGGTATTCATTGTTTCTTCCCCTCTTCTCTCCGTAGACTACGAGACCGACGCCGCTGCCCAGGTTCGACCACGGTGTTGACGACCCTCTCTCTTGCGAGCAACCAGCAAGCCCCCCTTGATCACAGATATCGCCTACTCTCCTCTATACCGCTTGCATTAGAGTAGTGTAGCATGTTATCGCTTTCAGTTATACCTATCCCGATGCATAGCCTGTCCTTGTTACTATTGTTGTTACTTTTACTCGCAATCCTATATGCTTAGTATAGGATGCTAGTACTTTCATCTGTGGCCCTACATTCTTGTCCGTCTGCCGTGCTATATTATCGGGCCGTGATCACTCGGGAGGTGATCACGGTATATACTATATACTTTATACATGATACATGTGGAGACTAAAGTCGGGTCGGCCGGTGGAGCACCCGTGAGTGGATCTTGAGGCGAGCGACAGGCAGGTTGAGTCCGCTTAGAGAGAGGTGGGCCTGGCCTGCTCGGGCGCTCATGGATACTTAACACGCTTAACGAGATCTTGGTATTTGATCTGAGTTGGCTACGAGCTTATACGCACTAACCATCTACGCGGAGTAGTTATGGGTATCCCGCGCCGTGGTATCACCAAGCACCTCAGACGTCAACGACGAGCGGCGCGCTACGGATTGGATCGAACGCCACTAGGCTAGGTCTGCTTCCGCCGCCACGCGAACGTGTGTGTGCTCAGGCGATGGGCCTGCACTCTCGCTTAGGTTTAGACCGCGTGTTGGCCTCTCACAGCCTAGGTGGGCTGCGACGTGTTGATCTTCCGCGCCGGGCATGACCCAGAAAGTGTGTCCGCCAAATGGGATCAAGCGTCTTGGGTAAGATGGTGCACCCGCAGGAAGTTAATCTATTCAATAGCCGTGATCTTCTGTAACAGACGACTTGGAGTTGTACCTTGAGCTTATGACAACTAGAACCGGATACTTGATAAAACACACCTTCCAAGTGTTAGATACAACCGGTGGTCGCTCTCTCTCGTGGATATGAGGAGGGATCACCGGTAGGATTATTGCTATGTGATGTTACTTGGAGGACTTCAGATCGTCTCTTCTACCTGTAGCAAGACAGTGACCGAAGTTTAGTCTTCGTTAAGACTAGCTATCCCCTCTTATTCGGCTTTCTCGCAGATACCCACCGATATGGCCCTTTACACATATATCCATGCATATGTAGTGTAGCTCCTTGCTTTGCAGTACTTTGGATGAGTACGCACGGTTGCCTTGTTCCCCTTTTCCCCTACCTCTACTCGATTGCTGCAACTGACGATGGAGCCCAGAGCAGACGCCACCGCCGATGACGACTACTACATCGGAGGTGCCTACTACTACGCAGCAGCCCACCGACGACGACCAGGAGTAGCTAGGAGGATCCTGAGTGAGGAGGCCTGCTCCTCTTCGATCTCAGATCCCAATTTGTGCTAGCCTTCTTAAGGCAAACTTGTTTAACTTATGTCCGCACTCAGATATTGTTGCTTCCGCTGACTCGCCTATGATCGAGCACTTGTATTCGAGCCCTCGAGGCCCCCGGCTTGTATTATGATGCTTGTATGACTTATTTATGTTTTAGAGTTGTGTTGTGATATCTTCCGTGAGTCTCGATCTTGATCGCATACATTTGCGTGCATGATTAGTGTACGATTAAATCGAGGGCGCCAAGTTGGTATCGAGCCGATCGCTCGTAGGGAATCCCTTCCACACTCCTTGGTCAAGTCGAGTCTAGACATTGCAAAACTTTTACTAACTTGGCTGTGTGCCTTACGGGGCCCACGTCGCCATCGGGTGGTACTAGGATCTTTTACTCCTCGACCTTTACTCTGGGACTTTGAATTCTCTTCTACTCGGGTTAAACGATTTTACTAACTAACACTAGGATCCCGTGACCACATTCACCCCAAAGTTGGATAAAGCCATAGTTGTTTCTTGGAGTTGCATTTTGATCTATTTCCACACTGTCATTTGACTCCTTTGAAACGTCTTTTTTTAGATGGAACCCACGAGGCAGGTCGTGGCGCCACACGACGCCATTGGTGCCTCGGGGTCACTGCATGTGCTAGCAGCCTATCTCGGGTTATCGCCGCACCCCGAGTACACCGCCTTTGAGGAGTACCGGACTTCAACCAGAGCAGACGAGCCATCGCCCACCTCTACTCGGGAGTATGACTCCACTCATCGCGGCTGCACACCGCACATGGTGTTGGGGTGACTATCGATATGGCAGTCCACGATGCTGCTTATGCTGCTCGACACGCCTTCGTGAGAGTATCGAGAGTTGGACACCTCCCCTTCGAGCACATTGCTATCGCGTCGATGTTGGTGAGGAGGGTTACTACACCGCTGCCTACTCCATCGTCACCAGAGAGCCTTCTACCATCGTAACTTTGTTCGCGATGCCGATGGGCTGGATCGAGCTAACCGAGCTCTTCGCCACGAAGTTGTACATCACCCGTCAGCACCTTTACTGTGTTCGACGCTGTTGCACCCCTTTGTCCGATCCAGAGCTGCTGCTCGCGATCTACCCACCAGGCCGTGATGCCCCAGGTGTCGGTTACGACGTGGGAGGCTACTCTCCCGCAATTGGTCCTCTTCGCCACTTGGTCGCCGGGTTCAGCACTGAGTATCCGCTGCCCCTGTGTCACCGACGTGGAGGACTATCCGCTGCCAGACTACCAGCTTTCAGCTACAACTACCTCCGCAGCATCATGGGACCTGATGTAGGCCTGCTTGTTAGTGTTAGATGCATTCGCCATGAGCTCAAGGTGTCGCCTATGATGTCTTAGTCTATGTATCAACTCGTACCGAACTCTATGCATGATCCCTTTGTAAGATATGCCGACTACTATGTAGTTTCTATCGTGTCGCTTTCATTATGCATGTTTCATCATGAATGATTCTTGTCCTTTGCATAATTTCTCAAATGCTGAACTACCCTCGTTATATATTAGCAAGATGGTTAGACCAGCTGGTCGTGGTCGTGGTGGCAACTTCCCACCACCGCCTCGAGTACATGGCTGGTATGATCCAACAGCTTGAGATGAATAGCCGCTCATGGAGAACATGATGGCTCGTTCTCGCCCCAATATGAACCAAAGAGCCAAACACAACAACTCGCAGGATTTCATACGCCAACCCAAGTGTGTACCGTAGCTCAACCCAGCATTTGGATGTCGACGATCGCTCCTGACATCACCTATGAGATGGAGTCTGCGGATGTAGCCCCGCCACTATGTCACCTTTTGCTTCCTTCTTCCCAAGGGACCCGCAGCTCAATGGTGGGACAGCCACAGCGCATTTCGCCAGCTTGGAACACTCATCTCCGCCGACTTCCAAGTTGCTTTCCGCCCGCTTCATTCCTCAAGGGTCATGGATCGAAGAAGCGTGAGTTCCGCAACCTCACCCAAGGCAACAAGACTGCTGAAGCTTATCACGAGAGTTCCCGGACTTGTCTCGCTATGCTAAAGAGGATATTGCAACCGATGCATGCGCATAAGAGAAGTTCCGTGACGCCTTCAAGTCGACATTAAGCTCGCACTTCGTGCACGACTTTGTTGATTTCGCCACCTTGGTGAACAAGGCTATCAATGTCAAAACTGGTCTGCAGGAATACCAGAGCTCTAACAAAGAACTGCGACACGGGCTCATCTTCGGCCCGCCTCGCAGGTTGCAAGATATGGATTCCCAACAAGATGTACCAATTAATGCACCTGCTCCAAGACAGAGCTATGCTGCACCTCGCCCCGCCTACTTCAACTAAGCAGCCAAAGCTTCCAGCTCCACCACCCTGTGCCCTGCTTCCACCCCCAATAATGGCTTGTGCTTCAAAGGACAACCAGGCACCGTGCATAGAGAATGCAACCAGAACTGTAATCACCGCCCTTCCAAAGAACTAGCCGTGGAAACACCCAGCCCCGCAACAACACCGCCAAGCCTTATGGTCAAGTGCAGGCCAACCACGCTGATCCGAACGAAGCTCAAGACCAACCTGCATCGTGATGGGTACACTTTCGTAAATTCAGTACCAAAGATGCTCTATTTGATACAGTGCATCGATTCATTCATGTCAAGATTTTGCATGCTTGCACGACATTAAATGTGAAGACATGAATGCTTCACTATTAGTACACACCTCGCTGGGCCAATGTCGAACCTCCATGATTTGCAACGACGCCCCTGCTGAAATCAAGGACTGGAATTCTTGTCTCTCCCATCGTGATGAAGTCTTGTAGCATTGACCTCATTCTCGAATGAATTGGTTAAAGGCGATATCGCTTCCATAGTTTGCGCCACTAAGACCGCCCATCCGCTACACCCTTCAGATGAAATAGTCACTTACCAAGCTCATCGGTGCAAAATGCCGAGGCAAGGCTCTATGCATTGAATGCCTTGAACGCTGCACCACTCGAGGGTATTGAAAACATTCCTGCTGCTCGCAACTTCCGTGACGCTTTTCCTCAAGAACTTCCAGGATTCCCCGCTAGGGTCTGTCGAATTCGCCATCGACTTGAAACCAGGCACCACTCCTATAGCCAAGCTTAACCCTACAAGATGCCGCCGCATGAACTCCTAGAGCTCAAGGAGGAAATCGACAAATCTCTTCAAAGTGGTTTCATTCGCCCAAGTTGCTCTCCTTGGGGAGCACCTTCTCTTTGTCAAGAAGAAGGATGGGACAAACCGATTGGTCCAAGACTATCGCCCCATAAATCAAGCTACCATTCAGAATAAGTATCCTCTTCCTGATCAATGATCTTTATGATCAACTGGCTGGTTCATCGTTGTTCTCTAAACTCGACTCGAGGTTGGGTTACCACCAGATCCGTGTTCGTGAGGAGGATATCCCTAAGACCGCATTTGTGACTCGTTATGGTTCATACGAGTACACCGCCATGTCTTTCGCCTAACCAATGCTCCAGCCACCTTCTCTCACCGATGAACTATATATTCATGGATTACCTCGACAAGTTCGTCGTGGTTTATCCGGATGATATCCCGATCTTTTCTAAGAATGAAGAAGAACATGTCAACATCTTCGCCTTTGTGCCGAAAAGCTACGAGAGCATCAACTCTATGCCAAGTTCTCCAAATGTGAATTCGGCTTCCAAGTAACCTATCTTGGGCATGTCATCTCTAAGGATGGTATTGCCGCCAACCCCGAGAGAGTTCAGGCTATTCTCGATTGACTCCTCCAAGAACGTTATAAGTCGAAGTTTTCTCGTCTCGCCAGCTATTGCCGCCGATTCGTCGAGAACTTCTCCAAGATTGCCAGCCTCGACTAACCTCGCTGTATAAGGGCGCCAAATTCCAATGGATGATAAATGTCGAAAGTTTCCAGCACTCAAAGACAAGTTGACTTCTGCCCCATGCTAGCTCCTCTTGATACTAAGAAGGACTTCGTCATTTGTCGCGACGCTTCTCGCCAAGGATTAGGCGGTGTCCTAATGTAAGAACGCAAAGTGGTTGCTTATGCCTCTCGACAGCTTGCGCCTCACGAAGAGAACTACCCAGTTCACGACCTCGAGCTTGTCTGTCATTCATGCGCTTAAAGCAAGTGGCGACATTACCTTCTCGTAATCGCTAAGTAGATCTTCACCGACCACCAAAGTCTGAAGTATCTGCTACTCAGCCAGACCTGAACCTCCGTCAACAGAGATGGATGGAGACTGTTGCAGACTTTGATTTGGTATTTCCTATACGCCGTGCAAGGCTAATGTAATGGCTGATGCCTTGAGCCGCAAGTCTTATCGCAACCACCTTCAGTTCACCAAGTTCAGCCCCACTTGTTGAAGAATTGTAAGGCTGAACCTCCATATTGTTCCTCCGTGCACTCGCCCTCCTCCGAGTTCCGCAAGATGAATCTCCGTGTTGTTTCCTGTGGTTCCTCTATACCCTCGGCTGTTGAACCCGATCTCGTGGCACCATAAAGACAATGCAGGATATGACTCAAGTCTACAAGATTAAGCGACCTCAAAGAAGGAAATCCTCATTCTTCACTATTGTCGATGATGGCGCTTTGTACTTCAAAGGCCGCTTAGTGGTGCCGTAAGAAAGAAAACCTGAATATGACTCGAGGTTATGAAAGAAGCTCATGATACGCCTCTATGTATCCATCCTGGTAGTACAAAGATGTATCAAGACATTCGCCGAGATTCCGTGGTCTAATATGAAGCAAGACATTGCTCGCTATGTTGCCGAGTGTGACGCTTGCCGTCAGATCAAAGGAACATCAAAGGCCCTGCCGAACTCGCAACCTATCTCTATTCCTGAATGGAAATGGGACCATGTTGAAATGGACTTCGCCACCGGATTTCCCAAATCGCAGAAAGGTAATGATGCTATTCTTGTCGCCATTGACCGCTGTCTAAAGTTGCACATTTTATGGCGGTCAAAGAAACGATCATCGCTAGTCAGCTTGCAACGCCTATATGTCCAGGATTGTTTCACTTCACGGTATTCCACTGGTTATCGCTTGGACCGTGGCAGCTTATTCACTTCAAGATTACGGGCAAGTTTTCAAGAAGCTATGGGACTCACTTATCTTTCAAGATCGCGCTTCATCCGCAAATACAAGGGCAAGTTGAACGTGTCAACCAAGTTCTCAAGACATGCTTCAAGCTTGTGTTATTTCCTTCGCAAGAAGTGGAGGAATCTCTCCCGTATGCTGAGTTCTCTTATAACAATAGCTATCAAGCTAGTCTCAAGATGGCCCCTTCAAGTGTTATATGGACGAAGTGCCGAACCCTCCGAACTGGTCGAAATCGGGAACGCCCACTCTTCGTCCGGATATTATCCAACATGTCAAGAACAAGTCCGCATTATTCGCGAGAATCTCAAGGCTGCTCACCACGCTAAAAGAGTAATTATGACCGACATCATAAAGACATGGTCTATCAACTCGCGAAAAGGCCTATCTTCGCTACACCAATGAAGGGTGCTCACCGCCGGATCAAGGGCAAGCTAGCTCCTCGCTATATTGGCCCATTCACTATTCTCGAAAGCGCGGAAAAGTGGCATATCAACGAGCTTCCGTCGAACCTTTCTCGTGTTCACGATGTGTTCCACGGTCACAACTCCGACGCCGCTTCAAGGACCCAATCCGAGCAAAGGACCATGAAGTGCTCGAATTGCAACAGACCTCTCCTATAAAGGGCATCCGTCCGCATTCTCGACAAGCTGAACGCCGCACACGCCGAAGGCGATCAAGTTCTCAAAGTCCAAAGTGGTCGAATCACTCAAGACGGCCACCGGGAACGCGAGGATCGCCTTTCGAGATGAATACCCTGACTCTTTCCTTTCTACCTCCTAAATCTCGGACGAGATTTCTTGTAGTGGAGGAGATTTGTAACGCCGGATAATCATGCTACAGTAATCTCACGCTGATGGTGCCACGCCACCTCACATCAGAGATAATCTCAAGTTGAATCAAAGCTGTTTCAAAATTCAATTCAAATTTATGAGGACAATAAAAGTTTTCAAAATTAAAACTAAAATGTTCGGGGTTGTCAAATATTACAAAGTTAATTATGGTGGAGTGCACACATTTTTATAAAGTGTCTGAATATTTTAAATAAATTAAAACAGAAAAGAAAAAATAAGAAAAGAAAATAAACAAAAGGAGAGGGGAAAACCCCATAGGCCAAACCGGGCCAAGCCCACCTGCCCACTGCCAGCCCATGGCCATCCGCCCACCCCTCGCCTCCCATAACCCTCCCGGTCGGCGGAAACCCTAGCCGACACCCACTTCGATCCCCTTCTCTCCCGCCGATTGGATCGGATCCACCCGATCCTGCCGCCGACGCCGGGCGCCCCACCCCACCGACGCCGTCCTCCTCCTCCTCCTGACTGCCACGGCGACGCCGGCCACAGATGCCCCGACGCCTCGTCGCCGGACCGCCTCGACTCCCACTCGCCGGATCCACATCACGGACGGCCGGCCGACCTCCTCTCACGGACGCCCGATCGCTTCGAGCCCGCTTCCGAGACCCTACGCGACTTCCCCACCGTGAGCATCGCCCGCTCTTCCCCTCTCTCCTGTCCGCTGTTCCGCCAGGCCACAGACCTCCTCGCGCCTCCTCCGCTCGGTCGAGGCCCCTTCGCCACGCTGGGGCCGCTCCGCCCCGGCCCTCCTCTCTCTTCTCGCCGAGCACGGAACGCGTTTCGACCTCCTCTTCTTCTCGCCGAGCACGGAACGTGTTTCGCCCTTCCGCTTCTTCTCTCGCCTAACGGGCTCAGAAGTCGCCGCCAGACGCGTTCGAGCCTATCACCGCGGAGCACATCGCCGACGAAGCCCGGCGACCAAATGGTCCCGCTTAGTGCCCGCTTAGCTCGCCCGCCGCACGAGAGCCGCCTAACCCTTCTTTTGCTCAGAGCACGCTGCTCCATCGCCCGACATCCAATCAACGAAGTCGCCGCCTCCGCTGCCGCCGGCGTGGTTCCGGCCATCCCGGACCAACCCAGGCTCCATGTGACGCGCGACGTCGTTAGCTTTGAACGGAGTAGCCACACCCGCTTTGGTCCACCGTGGCGAATCTCGAGGCTCGCGGCGCCCTCCGAGTTTTGCTCGCCGAGCCAACTCCGCATCGTGATTCGACGTGGGTACTGGGCCACCTTCGGTCATCAATTCAGGCCCTAGGGGCCCGGCCATTGTTTGACTTGGCCACCATGCCGACCGACTGCCATGTTAATGACATGGGGGTCCCCCGTAACGCTTAATAAAAATGAATAAATGAAAATAAAAATGCTAATTAATTAATTAATTAACTAAGTTAATTAACGAATTAATCATGTTTAATTAACCTAATTAACTGCTAATTAAACTAACTAGGTAATTAGTTAACAAGCCACCCATTTAACGGACCCACATGTCAGTTGACCAAGTCAACCCTGTTGACTATCGACGTCAAGATGACATCATGCCGATGTCATAAATCCATTTTTTCAATTAATTAATTAATTAACTAAACTCCGTAAATTAATAAAATCTTTAGAAAATCATATCTTTAATCCGTAACTCGGATTAAAATATTTTCAACATGAAAGTTGCTCGTAACGACGAGGCTAATCCTGATACGCAGTCCGCTCGTCCGCCACACACCCCTAACCTATCGAACCTGCAACTTTCCCCTCCGCTCCTTCGCTGAAAACACGTAAACACCGGAATACTTTCCTGATGTTTCTTAACCAAGCACTCACCTCATACCACGTTAGGGCACGCCTAGCATCGCTACTTGTCATGTCATGCATCGATATGCATCTGCTTACTTGGTATTCATTGTTTCTTCCCTCTTCTCCGTAGACTACGAGACCGACGCTGCCGCCCGGTTCGACCACGGTGTTGACGACCTTCTCTCTCTTGCAGAGCAACTGTGCAAGCCCCCTTGATCACTCAGATATCGCTTACTCTCCTCTATACCGCTTGCATTAGAGTAGTGTAGCATGTTATCGCTTTCGCTTATACCTATCCCGATGCATAGCCTGTCCTTGTTACTATCAAGTTGTTACCTTTACCGCAATCCTATATGCTTAGTATAGGATGCTAGTACTTTCATCTGTGGCCCTACATTCTTGTCCGTCTGTCGTATATATTATCGGGCCGTGATCACTGGGAGGTGATCACGGTATATACTATATACTTTATACATGATACATGTGGAGACTAAAGTCGGGTCGGCCGGTGGAGCACCCATGAGTGGATCTTGAGGCGAGCGACAGGCAGGTTGAGTCCGCTTAGAGAGAGGTGGGCCTGGCCCTGCTCGCATTCGCGGATACTTAACACGCTTAACGAGATCTTGGTATTTGATCTGAGTTGGCTACGAGCTTATACGCACTAACCATCTACGCTGGAGTAGTTATGGGTATCCCCCGCCGTGGTATCACCGGCACTCGTGACGTCACGACGAGCGGCGCGCTACCGGATTGGACTCGAACGCCACTAGGCTAGGTCTGCCTCCGCCGCCCACGCAACGCGGTGTGTGCTCGTGGCGATGGGCCTGCACCTCAAGGCTTAGGTTTAGACCGCGTGTTGGCCTCTCTGCTGTGCCTAGGTGGGCTGCGACGTGTTGATCTTCCGCGGCCGGCATGACCCAGAAAGTGTGTCCGCCAAATGGGATCAAGCATGCTGGGTAAGATGGTGCACCTGCAGGAAGTTAATCTATTCAATAGCCGTGATCTTCGGTAATGTGACGACTTGGAGTTGTACCTTGAGCTTATGACAACTAGATCCGGATACTTGATAAAACACACCCTTCCAAGTGCCGATATAACCGTGGTCGCTTCTCTCGTGGATAAGGAGGAGGGATCACGGTAGGATTATTGCTATGTGATGTTACTTGAGGACTTCAGATCGCCCTCTTCTACCTGCTGCAAGACAGTGACCGAAGCGTAGTCTTCGTTAAGACTAGCTATCCCCTCTTATTCTCGCTTTTCGCAGATACCCACCGATATGGCCCTTTACACATATATCCATGCATATGTAGTGTAGCTCCTTGCTTGCGTAGTACTTTGATGAGTACTCACGGTTGCCTTGTTCCCCTTTTCCCTACCTCTACTCGATTGCTGCAACCTGCACGATGGAGCCCAGGAGCGACGCCACCGCCGATGACGACTACTACACCGGAGGTGCCTACTACTACGCAGCAGCCCACGACGACGCACTGTGAGTAGCTAGGAGGATCCTGCAGGAGGCCCGCCTCTCTTCGATCTCAGATCCCGCTTTGTGCTAGCCTTCTTAAGGCAAACTTGTTTAACTTATGTCCAGACTCAGATATTGTTGCTTCCGCTGACTGCCTATGATCGAGCACTTGTATTCGAGCCCTCGAGGCCCTGGCTTGTATTATGATGCTTGTATGACTTATTTATGTTTTAGAGTTGTGTTGTGATATCTTCCCGTGAGTCCTCGATCTTGATCGCATACATTTATGCGCATGATTAGTGTACGATTAAATCGAAAGCGCCACATTAACTAACCAGGTTAATTAGATAACTAATGTTTAATTCGTTGTTTAGTTTAATTAAACAAAATTAATTAAGTTGATTATTTCTCTAATTAATTATTTATTTATTTTTATTCTTATTTTATTTTTATAAATACGTTCAGGGGGTGGGGGCCCCTTGTCATTGGCCCAGGGGGCCTAGTGGGTTTATGCACCGTGGTTGTCGCGGTGCAAAGGCCATGGCTGGCTACTCGATCGGGCGAAGCGCCAGACGACAGTGGGGGGGCGCCAGCCACGGCGTGGCGAGGCAGCCGGTGTGGCCTCCGGCCCACGACGCCGCCAAGGAACGGAGGGCGGCGCCACGGAGGCGGTGACGGGCGTTCAGCACGGCAAGACCGCGCACGAGAGGAGAGCGGGGCGGTCAGAGCGCCGGAGTTGGCCGCGGACATGGCGGCGTCACGGTGCAGGGGGGGTGCAGGAGCGGGGAAAGGTGAACGGCGGCGAGCACGGAGGAGTCGGCGACGGGTGAGAGGGGCGCCAGCGGCAGAGGTAGGCGGGGGAGGCGGAGCTGCGCGTCAGCAGCAGTGGGGCGGCGACAATGGCGGAGGCACGATCGGGTGCATTCGTGCGGGGTTAGAGCAGGGGAAGGACGGCCGGGGTTCCTCACCACGGGGCTGTAGGGACTAGGCAGTGGGGGTCGGGGTGGTCAACGGGAATGACGCGCGACGGGGAGGCAGGCCGGTGGGGAAGTCCGGCGGGGCGGCGTGGTGGTTCGGCAGCGCCGCAGCGGTCGATCCAGCGGCGGGGTCATGGTCGCCGCCACGCTGATGAGGGGCGCCACGAGGGAGAGGGACGGGTGCGCGATTTAGGGTGGGGGCCGCGAGCAGGCTCCGGCGTCGAGTTCGCCCGATCCAGCCTGGATCGCGGGGAGGAGCGAGAGGGGAGGGAGCTGGCCCGATCCAGATCGGATCGGGAGGGGAGAGGGAGTGGCAATGTGGGAGGGAGTGGGAGCGAGTGGGTTAGGGTTTCGGTCGCCACTGGGTTATGGGGAGTGAGGTGGCCGGCTGGGCCTTAGGGCGGCTCAGGCTACCTGGGCCACGAGGCCCAGCGGGGGTCTGTTGTTTTTTTTTGCTTTGTTTTTTAATTTTTTATTTATTTTCTTTCTGCTTTTATTTCAATTTAAATCATTTAGGCATTTTATAAAAATGTGTTTGCTTTATTATAATTACCCTTGTAATATCTGGCACCCACCGAATATTTTTGTTTCAACTTTTGAAAACTTTTATTGTTGACATTAATTTGGGTCTGAATTTTGAAGGGTTTCAATTAACCCGAGATTAACTATAAGGATGTGAGGTGACGTGGCATCATTAACGTGAGATTACCGTAACATGATTATCCCAAGGCCATAATTCTCCTCTGATTACAAGAAATCTCGCCCCGAGATTTAAGAGGTAGTGAAAGGGGGAAGGTTTGGTAACTAATCTAGCGGGTCTTCTCATTCGCTTGCTCTTCTAAGAGACCGGTCCAATACATTGATGTCTTCATTCCTTTGCTTCCGTCATCATGATGAAGTCGACATCCTTTCTTCGGGATCTTCATCGCATTTTACGAATAGGTAACAGGCAGATCGGCAACTATGTAATGCTATAAGGGTAATAATCTGGGATTAACCCATGAATGAGTATATGTGTACCTCTCGAGTTGAACAAATAAAACACATCGAGAGTGAGGTTCGAAGGTACAATAAGAGGTTCCAAGCAGATGGATAGTTGCTCGAAGTCTGAACCAGAGTGAGAAAGGGGTTCAGAGCAGCGAGAGTAAGTATAGCGTTTGATACCAGAATAGAGCACTAGGAAGGTGGCCCGTGAATTAATTACAAAGCCAAGCATGGGGAATAACCATTAGAAACAGGATTGTATAGGTGAGTCAGGTTACGATCCTGTGAAACTGTGGGTTATGGGCCCACCATGTGGGTTAAAAGTAGGAAGGGCGATGACGTCTTGCACGATCATGTAAGCAAGGCATGTCAGAGGATAGCCTATCAGTTATGTTGACTGCATCGTTGGTACCAAGGGCGAGGGACGAAGAGAACCATTTTCCTGCTCATTGAAACGAGGCGGACCAATAGGCAAAGTTCGCGTCCATCGGTGGTTTACCAAAATGTCATCAACAAAAGTAACAGGGTCTCACTGGCAGAGTTGTACACCGAGGTGTTTACATAAGCAGTGAATTATTACTGCTTAGATTATATAGATCACAAGAAAGGTCAAACAAACCAATGGAAAGGAAAATGTGATCATCAGGTTAAATGTAACAATGGAAGGAAAAATGTGTTTAAAACATATTTCAGGGGTATATCCTTCCCAAGGACAAGCAGAGCATGATATCCATGACAGGATATTATGTAGAAAACTCCTTAGGTAGGGGAGAGAAATTTCATGACATTACCCATAGAACGGTGTTTGGATAATGGACAAAGAAAATTTAGCATTGTTTTTCAAATGCTCTTATTGAAAATCGGAGTACCACATATATGCTTCGAGATAGCATTGACATGGTCACCGGGTAAAGATCAGACTTTGATACTCAAGGATCCATCGTGAACAGCTTGTAGAATAAGCCTTACAATTTCCTCATGGAAGAATGGATAACATTGCCAAAAGGAAACTATAACAAGAGGTCCTTCGCCGTGTGCCGGGCATGACATCACCTTACCGGTCATAAAAGACCAGTGTTATAACTCTTGGAAAATGTTCCAACCATCATATCTCGACCGAGATTCAGATCTGATTGGTATTAGGATAACCTCACTCGTAATACCCGAGAAGAAAAGATGCAACACAAATTGACGAGATGACCATGTAAGATTCTCGAAATGAACTATGGGAGCAAGTTCAAACAAGAGCTCATCATTAAATCAAGGAGAGGATGAGGGGTAGTTGATGGAATCAGCTAAAATCCTTGAGATTTCCAAAAGGTGGATTTCCAGCTTATGTGAACAAGGAGATAACATTTGCTCGGATCAATGATAAAATGGTGTATGCTCGAGGAGAACATACACAGCTAAAATTGGATGAGAGGTGCACCCGGAATATGGGCTGGGTTGCACGACCAATGTCGGAATGATGATTCAATAATCAATAGTCTAAGAATGAACGGCCGACCATTAACTTCGAAGCAATAGGGTTGCTAGAAGGGCAGAATCCAAACAGCACCGTCCACTTGTTGGTACTCCGGTTGGAATCAACATGAGGACCCAAGAAGAATGGTGATGGTGAAAAGTTTCACCATACCAAGAATTCTTAAGAGGTGGTGAAATTCCCACGACATTCTTGACATAAAAGGTGGTAATATTTCAAGGTAAAGAAGAACAATTCTACGCAGCAAGGAACTCAAGGTACAACACAAAACACGAACAAGTTTGTGTTGGAGGGAAGGCAATAAAGTGGCCGATGATAATACAAACCATTGAGGGGCAAGGATGGTATTTCCCATCAAGAATTCAATAGATATTTTGGAAGAGCTCGAATGTTGATGATCACGACACCTTTGTCGAAGGATTCCATGAGTCCGCCATTGAATAACGATTTACATCAAGCAAAAGGAATGGTGAAGCAAAGACCACCGAACCACGGATATGACACAACCTCGAATCAAGTATTGTTGTTCAAGACAATAATATATGACAAGGAAGATCGACGTAAGCTTAGCTCAGCGTCAAAAATTGTGTTCCGGGAAGAAGGACCAAGTAGCTCAGTTAAGATTTAGCACGATAATGATATAGCCGATCAGGCTAGGAATTACATGATCGGGTACAAACTCGTAAGTAAAGAATATTAGTAAGAGTTGTTGAACCGTAATGCGGACTCGGTTCAGTTATCGGTGTCTGAGTGTTTAATAACTCGGAGCCCGTGAAAAAAAATTGGAATCAGTGAGGATGTAGTACAAGATAAAGAACTCATAAGAGGTTATGCAGTTGCGGATAACCTCGAGATACTGTGGGGGTAATACTCACTTACGCATCAAAATAGAGGTTGGATTTGGTATTGCTCTGTAGAAGACAAGTGCTTAAACTCGCACGAGAAATGGTATTTAAAGGAGAACATGGTTGGAACCACGATTGCAAAAGGCCAGATCCCAGATATAAGATGAACTTATACCAAAGGAATAAATAATTTAAGAGAAGCTTTAATGATAAGATGTACACCGTGTCCATGGGCATGAATACAAAGTTCAAGGTCGACTCCCACTTCTCCAATGCATAACCTTTCATTCACTGCTCTAGATAGAAATGATTTCAGTGTCAAAACCTACCTCGTGAATTACTAGAGGAGTATGACCCGCTAAAGCTTTCGGGTTCACACAGATCAAGGAAGGCATAGGTTCACCCATCGGCGCTTCTTAGAACATATACCATGAACTTCAGGAGTAATTTAATAACACGGGCTCAAAAGTAGAGCATGGTTGACAAAAGTAGAGGATACAATTTACCAAAGGCATTATGTATCGGGTAAAGAACACATAAGAATTTTGGTTGTGAAGGACATCACGATAATAACCCGCAATGGGTATGGCGGTCTGACAACGGGCTGATGTGAGTATCGGTACTAATCGTGAGGAAGAAAGATTGCAAATGCATCGAGACATGATCATCGAAATAATTCAATGCTTAGATAACAAAGGAATTATGATTTAAACAAAGGATCGTAAGCGTACGCCCGATCAAAGATGGATAGCCGAATAGACATAGGGGTTACAATCGACGCAACTTGATTGGTCGAGACCCAGCTCATGTTTAAAAATGGCGCTCGAGCTGGACGGATGAATTCTAGGATCTGATTGAGGATTGCAAGCATTCGCAACATATTGAATCAACGGACTCAAATGATAATGACAAAGGATGCCAATAAGATTACCAGACTTATGGGATTAATCAAAATGAAAGCAAACAAGAATTTCCAGAGCAATAGGTTGCTGAGGATTTTCGTAAGATCGAATGGTATTTCAAGACCTTTGTGAAACACATGAACAATCGGGAATGAGCGGATACTGATAAGCGTGAGGAATTATCCGCAGGGTATTCATGCGGCAAAGATCTGTAAGGCAAGAGGCACAAAATATTCTCGGACAATAGAAAGGATTTCAAGGTATCTTGTAATAACAAGATCAATCGGGAATAAAAGTAAGAACGGTAAGTGTATGTATTTATCCATAGGGGTATTTCCGTGGTAGGGAATTGCAAAAGTGTGGGCACAAAGTCTCAAAAGAGTATCGAGAGTAACTTCAAAATCTTTCCGTGTAGCCGGGCGATCATCCGATCAAGAGGCTCTCCGGAGAAAGTGTTTTCGAGAACCTAAAGTTAGATTTTAGAAAATCATTTAACCTGAATAGAAGAGAGATCAGAGTCCCAGAGTATAGGTCGAGGAATAAAAGATCCTAATACCACATTAATGGCTACGTGGGCCCATGGGCCGCACATCCATGTTAGTAAACCAGCCAATGACTAGACTCAACTTCACCAAGGAGTGTGGAAGGGGATTCCTACAGTAATGGCTCGATACCAACTTGTGACGCCTCTTAATACAAGAGCAGGCTTACATTCCAATCCGCGTGCCGCTTCGATCGGCCGACGACGCCACGAAGTTTTACCGATACCACGACGCCGAGTGCCCATAATCGCTCCTCAGCAGTAGTTGGTTAGTGCGATAGACCAAATGGCTGACTCAGATCAAATACCAAGATCTCGTTAAACGTGTTAAGTATCCGCGAACGCCCGAACAGGCCAGTGCCCACCTCTCTCCTAGGTGGTCTCAACCTGCCCTGCTGCCTCCGCCACAAGTAATCACTGGGCCGCCAGAACCCAGCCCACCTCTACGGATGGAGCCACCGTCCTTTCAAACCCCATCTCCCAACAAGATTGCTGTAATGTAATAGTGTAAAGTATAAAGATATGCCCGTGACCACCTCCCAAGTGATCACAACCCAAAGAGTATAGCATGGCGCATTTAACAAGAATGTAGGGCCATCGATGGAACACTAGCATCCTATACTAAGCAAGAGGATAGCAAGTAAAGGTAACAACAAGAGTAGCAAGGACAAAGCTATGCAGCAATATAGGATTAATCGAAGCAAGAATATGCCACACTACTCTAATGCAAGCAAGATAGAGAAGAATAGGCGATACAGTGATACAGGGGGCTTGCCGGTTTCTCCGGCAAGAGAGAGGGTCACAACACCGTAGTCGACTTGGGTAGCAAGGCGCCGGCCTCGTGTCTAGCGAGAGAAGAGGGGAGGAAACAATAAATATAATGCAAACATAGCATGATGGTGCATGACAAGACAATGCACGGTGCTAGGTGTGCCCTAACGCGATAGGAGGTGATACCGACGAAGGGGAAAACATCCGGAAAGTATCCCTGTTTCGTGTTTTCTGCAGAGGAGCCGAGGGGAAAGTTGCGAGTTCGACAGGTTAGGATGCGTGGCGGATTTAACGGCCACGCTTCCGGATTCGCCTCGCGCTTTGAGCAACTTTCATGTTGAAAATGATTTAATCCGAGTTGCGGATTAAAAGTTATGATTTTCTAAAGATTTTATTAATTTTTGGAATTTAATTAGTTATTTAAATTAACTCAAAATGGAATGTCGACGCCGCCAGTCAACAGTAGTTGATGGTCAACTGACCATGGGTCCCACCGTCGAGACACATGTTAATTATCCAAATTTAATTTAATCTAATCGTAATTAATTAGGGGTGGGCCCTAATCGTCATACTAATTAACTAACTGTGTTAATTAGATAACTAATGTTTAATTAGTTGTTTAGTTTAATTAAACAAAATTAATTAAGTTAATTATTTCTCTAATTAATTAATTAATTATTTTTATTCTTATTTTTATTTTTATAACACGCTCAGGGGGGGGCCCTTGTCATTGACCTGTGGGGCCTAGTGGGTTTGTGGGCACCGCGTTGTCGCGGTGGTGCAAGGCTGGCGTTGCGCCCCGATCATGAGCGCGCCAGATCGACAGTGGGGGCGCCAGCCACGGCGTGGCGATAGGTCCGCCGGCACCCACGACGTCGGCCAAGGAACGAGGGCGGCGCCACGGGAGGCGGTGACGGGCGCTCAGCCATGAGAGGAGGAGAGCGGGCGGTCGAGGCTGGAGTTGGTCATGGACATGGCGGCGCCACCGTGCAGAGGTGCAGGAGCGGGCAAGGTGAACGGCGGCGAGCACGGAGGAGTCGGGCGACGGTGAGAGGGGCGCCAGCGGCAGAGGTAGGCGGGGGAGGCGGAGCTGCGCGTCGCCAGCAGTGGAGCGGGCGACAATGGCGGAGGCACGACGGGCGATCCGCGTGGGTCGAGCAGAAGGACGGCCGGGTTCCTCATCAGGGCAGTAGGGACTAGGCAGTGGGGGTTGGGGTGGTCGACGGGGACGAGCACGATGGGGAGGCAGGCCGGTGGGGAAGTTCGGCCGGGCGGCGTGGTGGTTCGGCGGCGCCATGAGCGGTCGATCCAGCGGCGGGTCATGGTCGCTGGCACACAGGCGAGGGGCGCCACGAGGGAGAGGGACGGGTGCGATGGACGAGGTGGGGCTGCCAAGATGCTCGGCAAGGTTGTCGGCCCGATCCAGCCTCGATCGGGAGGGGGAGGGAGCCATCCCGATCCAGACGGACGGAGAGGAGAGGAGTGGCAATGTGGGGAGAGGGAGCGAGCGGGTTAGGGTTTTGGCCGCCACGGGTTATGGGGAGGAGGTGGCTTACTGGGCCTTAGGGCGGCTCAGGCTACCGGGCCACGAGGCCCAATGAGGCGCCGGTTGTTTTTTTTTAATTCTTTTATTTATTTTCTTTTCTGTTTTATTTCAATTTAAATCATTTAGGCATTTTATAAAAATATGTTTGCTTTATTATAATTACCCTTGTAATATCCGGCACCCACCGAACATTTTTGTTTCAACTTTTGAAAACTTTTATTGTTGACATTAATTTGGGTCTGAATTTTGAAGCGGTTTCGAATTAACCCGAGATTAACTACAGTGACAGAGGTAACGTGGCATCATTAACGTGAGATTACTGTAGCATGATTATCCGGGCGTCACACCGTGCTTTGACAATTCAACCGACGGTGACCCGTGCTACAACCGCGCCCTGGCAAAGTTAAAACTAGCGGTGAGGTATGCTGGAACCGTACCAATTTTTTGCTGGAACCATAGGTCACGGTGGTCGCTCTTCACAAAAACGTTGCAACCCTAGAAATTTTTTGCTGGAACCATGGTCGCCGGTGCTATATAGGAGACCACCACGCGACCCACAAAGGCTGCAACAGGCGGCGAGCTTTGCTGGAACCTTAGTACTTTTTTGCTGGAACCATTGTCATCGGTGCTACAATCGCTGTCAGCAACGAGACAACGACTTCCGGTGTGGCGATGATGAGATGCGAGGGATGGTTGTTTTGACGGCGGGGGCGCACAGGAGGTGGGGAGTGGGTCAGACTGCGGAGGAGGTGTGAGGGATTCGCAGGCACGAGGAAGAGGATGACCGAGTCCATGCGACCCGTCTGATACAAGTGCGATCGAACGGTTTCTGCAGGCTCTGTACAGGACAGATCGAACGACTGGGGGCTGACTGGCCCAAATTTTGGGCATGCCCTAAGAAAACCACTCTACCTATCCCAATATAGAGTACTCATGTCTAACTCCTTCAGCGCCAGTTGTAGTACCTGGCGCTCACAAGCCGCGCTCACCGATCGACCATTAACCTTTGCCCGGTTGACCGAGAAGTGTTGTCATTTTTGAAGAAAAAAATGCATATCTCTAAAAGTACAAAAATATCAAGAACTTAGATATTTTTATCAATTTGAAAAAAGTTCATAGATTTGAAAAAATGTTCGTGAGTTTGAAAAAAAATTCAAGAATTCAAAATGTTCACAAGTTTTGGAAAAAGACACAAATTCGAATGAAGCCACCAATTCAAAAATGTGGATGTTCAAGAATTTGAAGCAGTACACGGGTTTGGAAAAAAGTTCCTAAAAGTTTGAAAAAATATTAAAAAAAATTGCGAAAATTTCATAAATTTGAAAAATGAATCATGGAATAGAAAATGTTAACACATTTGAAAACAAAAAGTCGCGTGTTTTGAAATGTTGACAAAAAACAAAAAGAAAAAAGAGAAAGAAAAACGAAAACGAAAAACCCCAACAGGCAAATCAAATGAAAAATAGAAAAACATTCCCAAAAGCGCAGGCTGCACTAGGTGCTTGCCAACGTCACCCACACGGTGCAGGGAGCTCCTAAGTGGCGCCTTAAGCACCGCTCCCGCTTTCTTCGCTCGCTTGCTCGGGAGGTCCTATACGTCGAGCGGCAAAAAAGATGCGCATGCGTGGTTCGAACTCTAGACCTCCCGGTGGATTCTAGCGTGCTTAGCCAACCGAGCTAGCATCCTAGAACGGTTTTAGCGCAACGCTAGACTAAAAGTAGACAGCGGCAAATCATTTTTTCCAAAAAAATATTTTTTTTATAATATACGTTGAACAAATTTTAAAATACAGTGAACTTTTTTGAAGCAAACATTGAACAAATTTCAAATACACAAATGAAACATTTTGTGGTATGCATTGAACAATTGTTTAATATACGATGAACAAATTTTAAGTACACAATGAACATTTTTTAATATACGTTGAACAATTTCATAATATACGATGAATTGTAATACATGATGAACATTTTTATAAATTCAAAGGTGAACTATTTCATAATATATGATGAACATTTTCTTAATACGACCAAACAAAAAAGAAAACCAGACTGGAAACGTGGGTGTTTTTCTTACCGTTAAATTTACCATACAAAATCATAAAAGCAAAATTCTAATCACAGCTATAAGTCGTCCCGGTTGGCTAGCTGCACTCAAACAAAGGCCGTTGGTATAGAGTTCGACTCCTGCGGCAGGCACGTATTTTTTGGATCATTAAGGGAATGAAAAAAGAAGAAGTGAAACGGGCCTGGCCCATGACGGGAGGGGGGCGTGCGCCCGTTTGGGAATCAGCCTATAACGGGCGCTAAGGGCGCCATTTAGGAAATGCTCACGGTGCGATCGTAGAGAGCAAGCGAGAGAAAAAAAAGTGAATGGGCCTTAGCCCAGAACAGAGGATGTGTGGACCAGTTAGTGAAATAGCTTGTATTTGGCGCTAAGGGCGCCTAATAGGATTTGGGTGTATCCTTCGTAAGAGTAAAACGTGAAACAGATGACTAAGGGAGGTTCACAGGTTGGCCGATAAGCATCATGTATTCCTACAAGCAAGACGAGCAAGCATTAGTTATTCCGCACTTATGTGCCAAGTAGTAGCCATTTTGTACTCAGGGCCCGCCACAGCAGGCACGCCCAACTTCTATTTGGCGTCCGCTGCGCCGTTTAGAGTGCATTCGGTTCAAGGAACAGACACGCCCAACTTTTGTTGGGCGTCTGCTGCGCCCGGTACAACAGGCACGCCCAACTCTCTCCTTTGTACGTTTCAATGGGTTGGCCCACCATCTCAACCACGCGAGCGGGAAGCTCCCGGTTTTGGAGGCTTCATGGGCTGGTTTTGGGAAGCTCCTTGAAACTTTTCGTGGGTTATTTTTATTTATGGACGTTTTTATTCATTTTTTGTTACTTTTTATTTATTTTTTTATTTCTAAAATGCATGAACTGTTCAAATTCGAAACTTTCTTCAAATTTGTGAACTTTCTCGCTAATTTGTGAAATACTTTTGAATTTTTGGTGAACATCTTTCCTTAAATTCGTGAACTTTTTTCAAATTTATGAAGTTTTCCCCCTCAAATACCTAGACTTTCTGTGAACATTTTTTCCTCAAAATCCTGATCTCTTTCTCTAGATCCACAAAACACGTGAACATTTCTACAATCTCATGTTCTTTTAATCAAATTTATGATTTTTTTTAAAGAATCAAAATTTTCAAAGTCATGTTCTTTCTTGAAAAGGTCAATTATAACAACAGTCAATGGTCCCTAATTTGTGATCTTTTTCCAAATTTATGAACGCATGCACACGTTACCCCAATGAGTAGCTCCGCGAGACTGAGCCATATAACATCTTGAGATTGATGAAGTCACTACAGAAGCTACCGTGTTAGAAGGAAACGTCTCCTCCACTGAATGAACATCGCCGGAAAACGTGAAACAAATTCAGAAAAATGCAAGCACCAATGCCAAGTCTAGAATTTAAACCCTGAAGGATTGGTTCCACCAGAAGGAATCAACCCATCTGAGCTAAACTCAGTTAGCTGATGACTTCACTTAATAAAAACAATAAAGACATTCCCGCCGCAGATCCGCTCCTCTCCTGTGGTCCTAGGGCTATGGGGGCACGAAGGATCTCGGGAAGGGCCAGCGGGAAGGCTTCGTGTTTAGTCATTTCTTTCAGTTTTGCTTGGGTTTGTGTCCTGCTCAGGAAGACGAGACGGCGACGGCTCCCTGAAGAAGGAATAAAGGTCCCCCCGCCTAGACCCCGTTCTGGCGGTGCGTCTACCATCGCTGGTGGGCGTGTGGAGGTGTGTCTCCGGTGGATCTATCTTTGGTGGATTTGGCGGCGCGTCTTCGGCTCGCTTCAGTGCTTGTAGTCGTCGCTAGGTGGTCTACGGATCTGAATGTAATTTCTATTATTTCTGGTATTCGTTGTGCTGCCATTATTGAAGATGAATAGATCAAAAAATTTCTTGCAAAAAGAATAAATAAACGGAAATGTTAACGCCCACACGTGTGGGCGTTCACCACCCCGACCACACGCAAGCATCTCCGTTGGCTTCAGTACGCACGAATCTTGTAGCAAACAGGCCGGTTTTCGGCGCCACGTAGGACGAGTCTCGTGTGCGGTGTGCGAGTCAGTTCGCCCGCACGGTGGTTGCCATCCTGGGGTCAGCGGTTGCCACTCAGAGGCGTGCGGTGGAACTGCCATGCGCCCGCACGCCACGCTCCGACCGCGGTTGACGTCAAACACGTCGCACACCCCTCCACCCTCTCCCTCACGGTTCCATTTACTCACCCGCACGCATTTACTGGCAGAACCAACTCGCACTTGAAACCATTGGAGGAGAAGGCGACAGCGGAGGCGGAACAATCGACGGTGTTCGCGGCCGTCGGTGGTGCTCGCCGAAGCGGAACGGCTTCGCCGGAACCCGTGCGGGTTGAAGGTAATGCTCGCTTCATCTCTCGCAACCCCTTCCCTGCATTTTTCCCTTTCCTCCTGTTCGATTCCTAGATCGATTCCTAGAGATTCGGCGATTCGGCGGTGCGTCGGCGTTCCCGCCAATACCGGTTGTCTGCTAGCCGCTTTTTGGTGGCACTGGGCAGTTTTGTCGCGCCCTTGGGCGGCATCGTCGATCTGCGGTTATGCCTGTTCGAGGCACGCACTAATCTTGTGCATGGATTTGGGAGGTGTCCTCCGGTTTGTTTTGATGCGCATTGGTTGAATTTGTGTTTGCAGTCGTTAAATGCGAGAATTTTGAGGGTGATTTTGAAGTCGAAGTAGTTGCCATTGAAACCTAGATCTAGTTAGTTTAGTTTTGAAACTGTAGAGAACGAGGCTAACTGGCGTAATGACCGGACGTGAACAAATGTGTGGCAACTAAACTCCCTGAACAAATGTGATAGTTGTCACAAACGTGTTTTCCTTTGCGGCAACAAATTACTAAAATGTCTGTCATAGTTGCCTACATTCAAGCTTTCACATAGGGCAACTAATTTTATTGAATGACTATGATAGTTGCCACACACACGCTTCTTCCATGTGGCAAATTGAATTTTGCTGAATTTATATGATAGTAACCACAAACATGCTTTTTCATTGTGAGATCTAATTTTTCTGAATTATTTGTTATAGTTTCCACACTTTGATAGTTGCCACAATCGGTAGTCAATGCAGTTTCGCATCCAGCTGCACCGACGGCAACTAATGTGCACATCGAAAAGCGGTTTGCCACTTGGATTGTATAATCATGTGGCAAATAGAATGTGAACACAATGTCATTGCAACAATGCAGATATGACAAGGTGGCAATTGGCTGCATAATATGGCAACCACATTTGCGCACCAATTTGTGCCAGATGCCATATCATGTCTCATTGCCACATCATGTCTCAAGGCCATGTTACTACCAGACAATGTGGCATTTTCATTGTACTACGGACGCAATTTTTCGTTTTGCCATAATGACTTTTGTGACATCTGAACACACCTGTGCCTGTTTTCAGGTTATCGATTCAGATGTGGTTTCGTTGCTTTTTTGTACTATATTGGGCTATCATGGCAACTTCAACATTTTGTTTTCAAGTGCATTTACCAACGTGCTTACTTGCCACGTTTATGTTCTCGACAATCATAGGGGGGAGGGGGCGTGCATGTTCATGCTATATTTTTGCATTCACTAGTTAACATTTTCTGTTAGGTGGCAAATGCTTACCTCTTGCATTTACATTTTCCCCCTTAACAATTTGGTCTGTTCCTACATCAGCAGAATGGCTCGTGGCGATCATCAAAATGATGACGATGATTTCATGGATCCACCACAGCAGAATCGGCAACTGGATGGAGAAAAGAGGGCGACGAGGTAACTGTCCACACACCCGCCCCATCTCCTCCCGATTTTTGTTATTGGTTGGCACCTATATCTTTTGTAGTCGTCTGTCATGAACTAAATTTTCATGACATTGCAAAACATGGCAACAACTGATCACTTTTGTGTCTGTTTTTTGCGTAAGAAGAACGATTCGCAATGAGCCTCCCAGAACGCCCTGACCGTGTTGATTGAAAAATTCACCGACGATCAAAAGGGGCTGCTGCTGAGATGGGTATGCTGGGCTCGATGGATGTCCGGTGCACGAACCTTGTCAACCCCATGATGCGACCGCTTGGTGAGATCTACGAGCCTGCCTCCGTGGAATTCGTGATTCCGGACGCTGAAGACTTCCGCTGAACGAGGAATCCGTGTTCTGCACTTTGGGTGTGCCTCGTGGACATATCAAAGTCCCTTACGAGGTCAATAATGAGATCGAGGAAGCGCTGTTCGCCCGTTTGTTTCCTGGATTGGAGTCCATGCCGAACACGTCTGTACTGGGAGATTCGCCTGCAGCCATGACGACGACGGAGATGTTTTCAAGATGAAGCTACTCATGTACCTCATCTCAGCTGTTTTCGCTACCGACCACTTCCCTTCGCCCAAGCAACAAATGTTTCTCCATCCTCGTGAATGATCCATCCTTACTACTTTATTTTCCTTCAATCTTCTGGCTCCGATGTCACGTGTTAAGCTAATGACTGCCAGTGTTTTTGTTGTTTTTTTCCTCTTGATTTCTGATGCAGCAAACTTTTTGCCCTGGAATTTTGTGTGGTGCAGGCGAATCTAAAAAATGTGAAGAACATGAACTGGTGTAAGTTTATTGCCGACTTTCTCCACGATGCTTTCAAAAACAAGATGTACCAGAAGGGTTGTCGACTGCATTTAATGGTATTTATTTTACCAGATCTTTGTGTGAACTCTTGTTTATAACACAGTTTTATTCATGCATGGCAACCCGATCATAACAAGATGGCAACTGCCATAATGACAATATGGCAAATGTCATACTGACAATGTGGCAACTGCCATCATATTAGCATGACAACTGCTATCACGGTATGATGGCAACTGCCAGCACACTATGATGGCAACTAGCACATACATACTATCGTTGGATCATACATTATCCTGCTCTTTTTCCCAACTACAAAGTACCCATGATGGCAACTGACATTTCTTTCTTTGTAAAATTGTTTTAAATCAGCTCATGTATGTCGACTGTCTTGATCTGTCCACCGTGGATTTCTCTGGGGTAGGAGGCCCGCCGCCTACGCACAAGTTTGCTGTTTCTGCATGGACCATCAACGCTGTCAAGGATGTGCTTGCCGCAGACAGGGCAACTGATACCACATATGGAAAACTACAGGTTAGTTTTTGTTTATCTCTTCACACAGCATGCTTACAAATTTGACATGAGGCAACCGCCCGTGGTTTATAAGGCATGCTTACAATTTCTTTTTGTTTTTCATAGCTGATGGCCTAGTGTACTACAGCGTGTTTGGGGGGCCTCAAAAATTTGGAAAGTGGATGGACGTGCACTCAGCTCCGTCTTGCCCTTCTGAGGTAATCAAAATATCGACATCCATTGTTTGCCGTGGATTACTTGTTGATGTCGCGCAAGCGACTGCAATACGGGTTGTTGTTGATGCTTCTTGTTTTCGTGCACAAGCGAGGGCACCAGTTGAGCATCTAATTGGGCAGTTTGCATCCGGAATGACCGGCTTGCTCGGGAAGTTGGTTGAGGGTTGGACGTCCCTCGCTGCCTCGGACAGCTGACGCGTTGCGCAGGCGATTCACTTCATTTGTCCTAGAACGTACACATCGACCAACCGGTTGCCGTGGCCGGTATGACTACAACAGTTCCCAAGAGCCCGGTGACACACAATATGATGTATATGGAGACGCTGGCCTCAGCAAGGATGACGACGATGACATGGATAATGTGCATCAGGACACGGATGACGATGAACATGCTGAAGTTCGCACAGGCGGCAACAAGGGCAAGGATGCAACAGATGCCCCCCCACCGGAGAAAGTGATAGAACATACGGCTGCGAGAGGTGAGGGGGTGTTGCCATCAAGGAGGGGGAGAGCTCCAGATGATGTTGGGCAGGGTTCTCATGGCAAGAGGTCTAGGACCGATCCCGTATCTGCCAGGAGGAGGTTTGACTTTCAATTTTAGTTTTCTGCTGTGTCTATTTTCTTGGAACAATCTCATCCATTTCTTTGCACTTGTTTTTGTCAAGCGGCAATGTGTTTGTTGTCCGACAGCTTGCCACCTTCTTTTTCCCTCCATCTGTTACGCAAAGTGAGCCGATCACTGGTGGACGAGCGATTATGAAGAAACAGCGCCAACGCCAACCTGCAGCCGCCGCTTGAACAAAGGTGCCCCCATTGCGGTGACACCCCTTCCACCTGTGTCTTCTCCTCGCATTTACGACTGACGACCAACACCGGGGATCCTGTCGTGTTGCCAGACCTGAGGAAGCCAGCCAAGAAGTATGTTTATCCATGTGCTTTCATGTACATAGTGGTATTTTTTCTTGAATATCCAATGCTACTGTTTCAGCTTGTCACATGTTCTTCATCATCGCCCCCACGGCAACCGCTGTTTTTCCAAATGATTTCTTCCTTCATTTTTTTAGATTACGGCAACTCCTATTGGTCTTTACATGGCAACTGGCATCTAGGCCAACTGGCAACTACCACTCTACCTAATGGCAGCTGCCATCTTTACCTTTTGGCTTTGTGAGCTCATCCCACTCACAGGTTTCAAATTGCATTCCTGACAGAACATACATTTGTATCATTCTTCAAGTTTGCTAACATGGCAACTCATGTTCCCATTACATGGCAACTACCAGCTTTTCCACTTGTTTTTTTCATTCTTTAAGATTTCTACCATTGCAAACATATTTTTGTTCATTTTTCATACCTTTCTCATGTGATTTTTTTCTTTTGCAGGTAAAGAAGACTACTACGCGGGGCCAAGCATAGCAGTAAGGACCCACTCAACGCCTTTGATTCAAAGTTGTCAATGGGGGCAACTCAGATGTTCACGAGGCGCCAGCGACAATACTCGCTGCTGCACCATCAACTGCTCCCACTAACTCGATGCAAGTGGTCGATTATCTCCGCCGGCCGCAGATGTGCAGGCGGAACAACAGCATCCGTACATCGGGAGTGATGAGTCGGATTCTGCCAGACAGCTGAAATATTGCCAACTCTTCCGCAATGAAGGATGCTTGTTAGAGCCATGCCACCCCATCGCCAGTGTTGAAGTGGACGCCCCGAGATGAACCTAGGCAAGGAAGATTCCGCTCTCGACATCGATTCCAAGCGCGTGCGTGGTGGCACACCTGTGTCCACGACAGAAACCCCTGAGGCGGCAGTTCATAAGGATATGCCATCTACAGGTGAGAGTCCTGGCACAACAGCTCCAGCCCCTGTCGGTGCAGATACTGCTAAGGTGACCGTGGCGCGTGCTGGTCTTCCACCTAGGCGTCGCAGCCCCCGCAAGCAACCAACAGTCACACCCAACGCACCGGCTGTATCTAGGAGCAGGAGAGACGAGTCTGGGTATGTTCCTGCGTCCACACTGTTCCCGCCACCCGCCAAAAGAAATGTGATGGAGAAACCGCAAGACCGGAGCACAATTGATGCAGGTGTCAAGCCGGGCATGAGTGACGCAGGTGAACGGCCGGAGCAGACTGCGCCTTTACCCGCAGTGGAAATCCCCAGCATAAATCCGCGCACTTCCAGGCTCCCAGTCAATGTCGGTGTCCCCTACAGCCCAAACAAGAAGATTGCCATGAAAGCTGCTGGCGATATCACGACAACACGCCCCCGCCGCAAATAAGCCCGAACATTCTCAGAGCGGCCGATTCAGATATGTTTATTGATCTTTCACCATTGGATTCGCCCGCAAGTCGCTCGTGGTCCGCCAAGAGGAATGAGAGGCACCCAATGGCCTTTACCCCACCGAAGCTTCACCTTGGCATCACCAAGATCAACCGGTGGTGCAAGATCCTATGCCGCTTGCCTTTGCTTTCCTGTGAGGCATGCCCGCAAATGATGGTGCAACCAATGGTCGAGGGGTGAAGGTTGTCAAGTTCGCATAGCCGATTGTGCAAGGTACACTCATCATGTCCTTATGATTTTCTTGTATACATCTTTGTAGTTTGACTTTTGTCCCAATCATATTTTTTGGGGGTTCTCACTTTGTGACGGCAACTGACATGTGATGACATGGCAACTGGATTTGATGCACCATGTCACCTACATTTTTTTCTTGCTGCCATGCTGCATTTGACATTTGGGCAACCACGCGGCAACTGAAGTTGATTCAACATGGCAACCGTAGTTCTTGTCACATGGCAAATACTGAGGCATTACACATGGCAACCGGATTTGCCACACCATGACACCTCGCATTTTTGTTTCCATGCTGCATTTTTTCATACGGCAATCACATGGCAAGTGGAGTTGACACAACATGGCAATCTGTAGTTGCCGTGACATGGCACCTACAATCCAACTAGGTGGCAACTACAAAGGCAACTACATGGCAATTGTAGTTTCTATGACATGGCCACCGTAGTTGGACCACCCATGGCAACCGCCCCACTTTTTCTACCTACATCTCACATCATGCACCTTATCTTCTCACAATCCATCTGCTTTTGATTTTATAGGTATCCTAACCCACTTTTTTTATCATTGCAGCCACCCCGAGGAGATTTCACCGTCACTTGAAGCTTACCGCATGATCGAGGAGGCAGCATTGCAGAGGAGGTCCTCACGAGGGCAAGGGCAATCAAGTTCCAACGTGCTGCAGATCACGGTGTCCGAGGATACCATTAGGAGTGCCACTCCTGGTTACGTGAGGCCGCAGAGGGTAGTTCACCCACCTCCCATGGAAGACTATGAGCCCGAATTCGGGGCCACTAAGGAACAGAACCCAGCTATACGATATCGTCAAGCGTTTTGGAAATGCGAGGGCCAGCAGCAAGCACATGAAGGAGCTGAAAGCGTAAATGACCACACCCCATAATCTCTCATTTTGCTTTGCTCCTTTTTTACCATTCATCTACTTCGTACTTTCTATAAACGGTCCGCTTACATTTTAGTTCTTTCATATATTTTTTTTACTTAGTAGGCATGATTCTTCCATGTTATATCGTTTTCATACAGCTCATGTTTGGACAGAGCCAAAGTCATTCAATGCGGAGCGACGTACGTCGACCTGGGTGATCTTGCCGAGTCCGTGAGGCCAAACGGTATAATGTCGACGAATGTAGTTGCATGCAGGATCGACTACATCAACAATCACACCGATATGTGTGCCGACAAGATAATCATGCATTACAGTATGACCTGCAAAATATGGGATGGTGACTTCCACCACAAAATCTTGAGGAAGAGTTTTGCTCAACACGGAGAATTCAAGCTCACACTGAAGAAATATGTGAGTACTCCTTCCCTGTCTGCACCATTTTTTTCACATGGTGTGGTTTTTTGCCATCATCTGTACTTGTGTTTATGTGGAAGATGTTTTCATGTGGCAACAGGTGCCGTGCACATTGACTTCTTGATTTTTGCATCCCGTGCAAACTATGTGGCAACTTGATAGTAAAATACATGGCTCATTTTGTTCATACATGGATGGCAACTTTCTTTCAACTACCCCCACCCATAACCAAACATTCTACGTGATTGTAATTTTTTTGTCCCTCTGTTGTTCTTTATGTGAACTCTGCATCTCATTTCTTCACTTTTAAATGCAGGTCATGTTCCCCATGTTCCAGGAGCTTGCACCACATGACCCACACGACAAGTGTGGTCACCACTATGCGATCTGTCTTGACCTGAAGAACCAACGTTTTGAGGTGCTTGATTCAATCCGTTCGAAGTCGATGCGAGACCTTACTACGCATGCCGAATTCTTCATCAACAACCTCAAAGAGACATGGAACCGTCACTACGAACATTCAAAGGTCCAGATCAGGCATTTCCCGACTGAGTATGTGGCGACTGCGAAGCAAGGGAACACGTAATTTCTTAACCCCCTCCTTCATTTGCCATTTACATCAATCCAACCTCTCTTTTGTTGTCACATCTGAATTGAAGTCTATCTTTGCTATGGCTGTCCTTTTTGCGTGTTCACCTGACTCTTTTCCTCGTGCAGGACGGACTGTGGCTTTCACGCGCTGGAATACCTTGCAAAGTGGGAAGGCAGAATTGTCCCCGCTTATCACAGTACTGAACGGTCGTTGAGCTCAGAAAAATCTACACATGGAACTGGTTGACGAATGAAGATTTCAACAAGCGGTCCGGAGCACGCGAGTTCGTGGAGGAAGCTGTCAAGAAAGTCATCAAGAAGTACAAGCAATCACGTGGCGTTACACACCGGACGCATAACTTACATTCTGTTGCTGAGGAATGTAAGGTACTATCTCTTTGTTCTCGTCGAAAACTATGTTTGTGTGCTATGTTATGACTGCAACCCCGTGTAGCCTACTATGTAGTGGTGGTGTGTGAGCGACATTTGAATAGCTTCGTAATATATGTGTGGGCGTGAACCTATTTTAAGCGTTATGACAGATATGTTTTATGTTTATCATTATTACAATGGTTTCGTCGTTTCTAACACCGGTTTGCTGTTTCGAATGCGTCTGCGATGTTTTAAAAAAAGATGGAAAATGTAGTTCATCAGACATGGTTAGTGAAAGTCATCGTCGTTTTTCATTTTTTGCTGTTTTGCTTCTTCTTTTTCATCGCTAACTTCACCAGATAGCATGGGTAGGTTGATCATGTAGCCACAACCTTTGCTGCGGTTTATGCACGTTACGCTTTTTTTCCAACTTGTTTTCCCATACATTGCACACAACACACTATGTGTCTCTAAACCGCGTCGTATTGTCATGGAAATATATGCCATGCAGAGTCATTACAAAAACCATGGCATATTTTCAGTACAGCTAACATGGCAGATCCAGCATAATTAACATGACAGATCCAGTACAACTAACATGGCAGATCCAGTACAACTAACATGGTAGATCCAGTACAACTAACATGGCAGATCCAGTACAACTAGCATGTCATATTTAGTATAAAATAGCATGGCATATTTAGTATAAAATAGCAAGTCATATTTAGTATAAAATAGCATGGCAGACTAACTACACATAACATGGCAGATTAACTACACATAACATGGCAGATTAAGTACCCATAACATGGCAAATGCATTTATCCATTCAATGAATTTTCCTTCCACTTCTGATGCCCCTCAAGAGTCATTCTCCCAATTAAAAAAAATTCTCACCATCCAGGGTACAAAACAAAATGTCCACAAGGACCATGTCACAGCGCCCCAATTTTTGCTCATGGATTGCCCGCCCCTTTCTTCGTTTTCTTATGTTTTGCTTGAATCTCCAATCCCGACTTGTACCTTATCTCTCTTGGACGACCCTTTGTGATGGAACGGGGTGGGTTCCTGACCTGGGTCTGTGTGCTTGCTGTTCCAGATCCTATCTCCGAGGTTTCAGATGATGGCCCCGTGGATGAAGGCACACTTGATGTGCGGGGGAACCGGTGTAAGGCTTCCTCAGCTTTCCTCTTTTTGATCTCATCAAGCTCTCTTTTCAGTGCCTTCCTGTGTTTTTCTGCGACTCTCGCTGTCTCATCACTCTTGCACGCTTCATCAATTAGCTCAGCATAGTTCTTTGTCAGCACAACGTGCCTCATGGCTTCCATGGTTGACTCAGGTCTCTCGTCATGCACAGCCAGAACTGCGTGTGTTGTCTGCGGCGCCAATGCGTCGTCAGCGTCCCAAGTCCATCGCCGCCTTATGAAATGGCGGGGCATCCGTGTCACAGCGTTCATGTCCATTACTTTTAGTATGTGACAACACACAATGCCGCCCCGCTTAATTTGCAAGATTGGCGTAGTACTCGCCGCCTATCGAGGCTTTGACGAAGTAGTTCCTTCCTTTGTCCGGTCTTCGTGTTCGAATCGACATGCCCAAAATAGAACACACCTTGAACGTATGTTCGTCCACCGAAAGCCGTGAACATCTTGCACGCTTTATTTCTTCCTCGAATCTGCAAGTTTTGTGTGTTTTTCGTTAAACTATCGTGCGCTTTTTTCTTGTACCCCTTATGTTGTCATGGAAATAGAAATGCAATTTTTTTGAACATGGCAAACATAGTTCATTGAACATGGCAAATATAGTACGTTGAACATGGCAAATGCAGTACACTACACATGGCAAATGCAGTACACTAGACATGGCAAATGCAGTACACCAGACATGGCAATTGCAAAGACATTTTCAATCGGATATCGTCATTTCCACACCAACATTCCCCATTGGAAGCACATTGCATAAAACATGGCAACTGCATTTTTATTAAACATGGCATCTACAGTTTGAGTAAACATGGCAATTGCATTTCAACAAACACGGTAGATGCATTTTATTAAACATGGCAACTGCATTTCAGCATATGTGTCGCCAATATAACATCTTTTTTTCCATTTGACATTGGCATTTGCATGCCAACATGCTCCAACGGAAGCACAGTGCATTAAACATGGAAACTGCACTTCAGTCAACAAGGAAAATGCACCCGAGCAAGCATGCCAAAACAGAATTTTCATTTAACATGGCAATCGTGATCTCAATTAAGCATGGCAAGCAAGATTTCATTAAACATGGCAATCGTGATATCATGGCAATCAGATTGCACTCTATAAGGCACCCTCTTGACTTGGTGCTTTTTCTGCAAATAAGACTGTAATGCAACCGACTTACTTGTTAAAGATCTTTTGGTGTATATCTTGCTCATTTGCCTCTCCATCGGTAAATATGTTAGCAATTTTGGCTGCTTTAGTCTGTGGTCGGTTCTTCTTTGTAGCTCGATCCCGAATTTTTTGTTGCAAAGCTGTGTCTTCGCTTGGCAAACCAGTAGCAATGAGTTGCCGTGGCTGACGCATCGCTTTAAAACAGCATTGAACCCTCGCTGCGCTGCGTAGTCGCATAAAGGGAAGAAGCTTCGCATGAAGTAGGCCGCACCAAGACATTCGCTTCTCCCACAGGCTAACAAGAGTCTCATTGTCTTGGACTTGATGTGTTTCAGTCATGGCCATCCAGCTCCTTTCAAACTCCTCCACCGTCAAGCTGTGGTCCACGCACAGCTCGAACGCCTTGTGCAGCTCTAGACGGTCGGCAAAGAACGGTCCTAGCGTCTTCTCAGCCTTCTTTATAATGTGCCACCTGCAGTGCCTGTGCACTGCCAACGGAAAGACCTCCTCTATGCCTGCACGCATGCTGAAATCTTGGTCTGTTATTATGTTCATCGGAGCAAGTCCATCCATGCACTCCAAGAAGGTCTTGAACAGCCAAAGTACCCATCCGTGTCTTCGTTCCGGACGAGGCGCAGAATTAACCGCAACGATCGATTGTGGTTATTTATTCCTATGAACGGAGCGCATGGCATCTTGTACATATTGGTGAGATACGTCGCGTCGAATGAAATGCAATCTCAGAAATGTTTGTAGGCTCTCCTTGCAGCACCATCCACCCAATACATGTTCCTGACACGGTCCTCATCGTCCAACCTTATCCTGTAGAAGAAATCTGGATCTTCCTTTGCTTTCTCATCGAAGTAGGCTATTGTGGCCTCTATGTCTGCCAACTTGCTCTCTCTACGGTACTTGGCCTGTAGGTTTGTGATGTCAGCTGGTATGTACGGCATGCTACTCAGAGTCCCCTTTTTGCTGTGGATGAGAGATAGTATCTGTACCATTCTTGATGGACCGACGTTACAATCATGTAGCAGCTTTATGAATTGCCTTTCGACGGGGGTGAACCCTCTGTGGGCGGTCAGAAATTTTACCAGGTCGAACTTCTTTATGAGTTGGTGGTTGTGCTCGTCAAAATATTCATTGACCACCCATTGTGCTCCATCTACGTTTAGCTTACACCGGACAGGGCACTCAGTCTTGAGAATGATACCTCTCTTTCGTTCCGGAACGACAGGCGCAACACCTTTCCCCTTCTTGTTCCTCCGTGCCTTGTGGCACCTCATCTAACCTCTGCTGTACTCGTTAGTTTTCTTAATTTTCCTATGGTACTCAGTGTTGACCGCAAATCCATGGAACTTTGCGTATGTCTGGTAGTATTCCTTTGCTTCTTGAGCGATCCAAATCTCGCCCAATGTATGGTGGCTGAGGTACCACGATCTCGATTGCCCACCATCTTCATCCCCTTGTGCGTCGTCGTCGGTTTCATCATTCACTTGATGATCGGTGGCAGTTCCATCTACTTGAGTGTTGCGGTGCTTGTGTTCAAAGGGGTGCTTGTCGGCATTCTTTGGAATGATTGCCATTCCGACTCGACTTCGAAATTGTTTGCGGCATGATTGTCTGCTGGCTGGTGGAACGCGTCCTCCGTGCGCTCAGAGCTCCCCGCAGTAGATGTCCCAGCGCCGCTGTTCAATGTAGTTGTAGGCTCTGTAATAGAAAAAACAGGCACGAGAATAAGATTTTTGTTTGAATAACATGTGTATCGCAACGGATCACACCATCTTCGAGTGATTTGGCACGACATATTTTCAAACAGCAAGCCGTGAGTCTGCGTTTGGACATTTGTGGCAGCTGTAGTTGTCCAGTCATGGCAGCTACTGTTCAACAAACATGGCAACTATTGTTTTGCCTACAAATAACTACAAACAACAAATGTAGTGATGTTTTTGTGGTTCAGTTTTTTTCCTTACCTTGTTGTGCTGCATTTGACCATCTTGTGTGGTCTGTGACACCAAAATGTCGTGCTCCACCTGCAATTTGTGAAGCTTGCCACGGGACGTTTGCCGTGTTACCACCAGCGTAATAACCTGTAAGCATAGTAGTGGTTGGTCAATTCATGGCAAATGCAGTTTGTGCTAGCACGGCAACTGCAGTTGCCCCTGATGTGGCAACCGCAGTTTTACTGGCATGGCAAATGTAGTTGCATCGGTATGGCAACCGCAGTTGTTCCTTCATGGCAACTGCAGTTGCCATGGCATGGCAAATGTTGTTGCACTGGCATGGCAACTGCAGTTGTTTCTCCATGGCAACTGCAGGTGTCTAGGGATGGCAACAACAGTTGTCCAGGGATGACAAGTGTAGTTTTAAATTCATGGCAATTGTATATGTCCAGTCATGGCAATTGGAGCTGTCAACTATGCTGCTTCTGCTAATTGAGCATCCGCAACTACACTTTTTTTATGGACTCACCTGTGTATGACGTCGATGGCAGGTACATGGGTGCTGCCTGATGCCACGTGCTGCATGAAGGCTCTGCATTTTCACCCGTGATAACTCATGAGTCCTTTTGCCAGTTTTTTTGCATGTTCATTTTTCATGTCCACAGCAGTATGTGCTCTTTTTTTGTTTTTGCATTACCTTGATTAGCCATACTAGCTAGTTGAAGTTGGTTGCCTGTACATTTGTCAGTGTTAGCGCCTTGTGACTGAACTTGCCACGGGGGCCCCCTAAGAGTGTTTTGGTCATAAGAACCTGCGGAAAAATGGCAGTGTATGACATAAGTAGAATGTCATCTTCATCGTTGCGAAGATGGCAACTGCTCTCTTCTTTTGTTATCACGCATCATACCTACGCCTGCATATTGTTCTAGTAGTGGCAGCAACGGCCCTGCAGAGATGAGTTGACTATACTCTGATGCATCCCAAGGGGGCGTTTCTGGCCTTTGAGAACCCCAAGCATCAGCGCCATCTTCGTGATTCATCATTTCCGTGTCTCGATTCTTTCCGATGTGTTCTCAATCACTGGATGATCAAGAAGGCATCAATAATCCACAAGAATTGTATTCTTCTGCTGCTTGCACATAGAAGATAGGGATGGCAAGCAACAGGTCAAAATAGGTGGCAGATACTGACAACGAAAGGTGGCAACTGTCGTTATACACAAGTGGCAATTATTTTTTCCCACCCCCTTCATTACAAAAATTGTCATTCCTGCCCTTTTTTAGGGATTCCTACTCATCCATTTCGTACCCAACTACTTGCGGCAATTAAACTAGGAACCTAAGTTAACCTCAAACGCAGTACATGGCAGATCTGGTGTATTCTGCCTGTCAATTGCGAATATACACCGAACCATGCAGTGTTCTACCCCTATAGCATGTACCCAGTACAAGATCGGGAGATTTTCAGCCTTAAGGATGAGAGAGAAGGATGAGATCGGGGAATTTCACCTGGTTTTAGCTGATCGTGTCTGGAGGGCTGGGTTGGAGTGGGGGGCTGGGGTGGGGAGGGTTAGGGTGTGGTTTAGGGTGGGAGCGCCCTACGGATCTGCGCTGGTTGCCATGGCAACCAGCGATTGTAGGCAACGGAGGTCGGGGTTCGAGAGGTGGGGGACGATGGCGGCAGACGAGAGAGGGGATGGATCGGAGGCCTGGAATGGCTGGGTCGTGCGGGTAGCCGGTCTTCTGGCCCGGACAGGGCAGTGCGGGCGGGGTTGCCACACACCAGACGTGCGGGCCGTGCTTTTGTGCGCGCGGACGTGGTCGTGCGGGCCGGTCCCTGTCCATGCCACACGAGGCGTGCGGGCGGGTTCCCATCCATACCACACGTGTGGCAGTTATTCGGACCCTAAATAAATACGTTATTAGGTAAACAGGAAAAACGAGCAACTACCAAAGAGACTTTTCGTGGCTAGCAGCGCGGCAAAAAGCACGCATACGCTCCTAGTTGAACACGAACTCCAACCCAAAACTAGTCATGTTCTACTCCTATAACCAAACGGGCCTGCTTCTTCAATCAGATTATTATAAGCTGCAACCTGTTTATCGGTTTATGGTACATGTATGTATGTACCGGCCGGTTTCGGAATCTGAAATATACTCGGAGGAGCTTAATTTCTGTGATTACATATACTACTGGGCACGGGCAGGAAGGTACGTAGAACATCGCTTGTCTCACCCACCTCAGGACAGGCCGGCCACGAATCATGGACGCAGCCGAATCGAACACCCGGCTGGAGCTGGCTCCCCGTATGATGCTTGCGTATATCAGGGCCATGTGGGGGAAAAGGATAATGGCCGCGGCCGCAGTCCCGGGGATCGTCGTGGCGGCAGTGCTCGGCGTCGCCGGGAAGAAGACGTACGGGCTCGCCCTGGGGCTTGGCCTTGGCGCGCCCGTGTCCCTCTTGGCGGTGACGCTCCTGGCCCCCTTCCTGCTCCTGCGCCCGCGGCCGTACGAGGACATGCCGAGGTCGGCGTTCGCCGCCTTGCTCGTCGCGCCGATGTTCCTGCTCGTCGGCAACCCGGTGGCTCTGCTCCAAACCGAGCACGAGCTGATGGCGGCCGCCACCTGCACCGCCTGGGCCTCCTCTGCTTCGCATGGGCCGTCTTCAGAGACATGCAGAGCGACTGAGAGGATCGCAGAGCTAGTTTTCTTGGGATTAGCTCGGATGTGGTGTTTAAACTACACTTTTGTTCGCAGCAAGTGGTAGTCTTTTATAATTGTCTTCTGCCTTTTATAAAAAAACGGTATGCTTTTGACGTACTCTTGAAAAAAAAATTGTAAAGCTAGTTTTTTTTTTTTGCAGGGTCAAAGAAATTTCATTGCTCAAATTGGAGGGAGATCCTCCATATAAAGTTGTGGTAGATTAGCAGGAGCAGACTTGATCGCAGAGCTAGTTTGCAAGATCTATTTAGTGCTAGGTACAGCTGTCTGTTATGTGCTTCTAGTCCCTCCATCTCAAAATCTTTGTCTTATATCTGTCAAGATACGGGACGAAGGTAATACAGTATAACAGAATCTGCCGAATAAGTACGTGTATGTTGTATCAGGTTGCTTCTGGCAGGTTTTTATTTTCGGACAGAGTTCATTGGCGGGTTTTATCTTTGATTTTTTTTTGTGATGGTAAAACAAAAGTGCGTGAGGTTCAGATTTTTTTTCGACAAAAGGAATATACTAATATCAAGATATACTAACAGCCTCTGCAACAACATGATGTTTAGATTAAATCTAAACATAAGAAATGCACATAGCCAAAAGAAAACAAAAGAAGAAGAAAAAAGAAAACACAGACCCCGCCGAAGCAAATAGAGATTATTTTTTTTGCGTTTGAAAGCAAATAGAGATACACAGTAGCAAGATCACTACCAGTGGTGATGACACCTAGACTTCGAAGAAGGTTCTCTAAAACAACACCTTCAGGAAGGCAATAGTGCACAAACATTGTTGTGGTCTGGTCTAACCATCATAGTCAGATCCTGAATTTTTACCCTGTAGAATGTCTCATCTCCCGGCAATGTCTTCAACAAGAAAACCGACTAGCAGACCGCCATTGCCAGGTCAACCATCGAAGGCCAGACCTAGGATTTTCGCCTCGAAAACTAAGAAGCGGAACTCAAAGAGCACCATCAAGAACAAAGTCGCTAGAGTTGGGGCGTTCGGGATCGCTTCACACGTGGATCTGGTGAAGCTGGCTCATGGAGAAGATCCAAACGGGCCTTAGTCTCTCTCGAAGGTGCGGATAGGGCGTGTGTGCGTGTGTTCATAGGGGTGAGTGTATGCGCGTTTGTAGGAGCATCTGCGTCTGTACTATTTTAAAAAAATATACATATTTATATGTTATATGTATAAAAAGACAAATATGTGAACTAAAATGGGGTTGTATGTTGTTGTTTTTGGGCTGGGTTTTTTTGCCTTCTTCCTTACGTATATTCGTAAAAAAATCAAAATTTTCTGAAACTTTTAAATGCCATTATTTATTTATTTTTTAAATACCGAGCTCCATGGATGGAACTTGGTGCCAAAACGCCACACTACCGGGCCTATATATATAGTATATGCGTCGACCGTCGTACATACCTGTCATACGTCTCAAGTCTTTCTTCTGGCGCTGCAACCTTGCACTTTTTGATTTTTTGTCGAAAGAGACCCTCTGCCGACTGGAATTGCCAAAAAAGACCCCTTGCGGACGAAATGGACAAAAAGACCCCACACAAGTGGCGGCGGGCGCGGCAGGCGACACGTGTCACCTGCCGCCACTCCACGAGGCGGCGGGTCTGCCGCCACCGCTGGAGGCGGCTCTCGGGCACAACTGGCAACCGACAGCAGTGCAGCGTGTCGCGACGGAACGGGCGCGCCACGTGGGCCCGGCCGCCACCGGTGAGGCGGCGCGGCTGCCATTGTCGCTCCCCTGCCGACACAGCCTGCTGCGCGCGCGACGAGACAGCGGGCCCGGCCGCCACCAGGTGAGGCGGCATGCCCTGTGATGCTCCACGCGCAACAGTGCACAAACGGCGCTGATTCCGAGGCGCGGCGCTGATTCCGATGGCGCAGATTTTCACGGGCGCTTTCTCAGCTCCTTGTTTTGCCTGCCACAAGTTTCGATGATTAGATTCCCGCCTAAACTTTGTAGTACTGATTGCTACGTAAACGACACTGATTAAAGCTGTGCGTGATTCTCGCTTCCGTCTATTTCTCCGGCCGAAGCGACAGCACTCAGGCGTTGTTGTTGCTGCGTATGATGAGACACCGCGATGCTGGAACCGATGCCGTGGTAGATGAGTTCGGCTTGCTCTGCCGACAATACAGTGGTCCTCTTCTTTTAACGCACATCCGCGACTCCGTGCGCATACACTCTCTCGCATATCTCTGGTTGCCTCCTCTACCTCTTAGCTCTCTCTGAGCGCATACATAGACAGAAAGGAAAACTAGCCACTTTTACTCGTGATTTTGGTCGATTTGGAGTTTGATTTCGAAGATGATGAAGTTGAAGAAAAGTTAGATTAAGGTAAGATATATCCATTTTGTTGGTTTCGTTCACATGCATGATGTTTTTGTTCTGTTTGATTAGTTCCTAAGTGTGTATTCTCTGTTGTTTTAGGCATAATTTTAGCACTTGAAGGAGTCATTTGGAGTCATTTAGAGCTTGAGGAGTAGGATTTGCGTTGCGAAAGTGTAGTACGAAGTTGAAGATCAAGGTATGAGCTTTGCAAAACATTTATTTATTTGTGCATGCAGGGTGGTAATTAGTTAGTCTTTTAGCTCGTCATTAGCTATGCGATGTTAGTGCGTAGAGTTTAGAAATAATTTCAGACGACAGATACAACATTTACAATAGTTTTATTGCATGCGGTATGTTATTTCATGTGGTATGTTATTTTATGTGGTATGTTTATTAATAAGTCTATAGTTAGGAGACCGTAGGTCTACTTTGTTATGTCGCAATAATCTAAATTTTATATGTTCAGATTAGGTGCTAATGTACTTAATGATGTATGTAATTAGGTAAAATAATTCATCTTAGTAGCAAACAAGGAGGAGAAGACGTGATTGAAGAAATTGTGTTTCCATTTTCGCTGTCCCATTTTGAGGTGATGAACACATACATGGAAGTGCTATTTTCATACTTTTGTTAGCAGGAAGAAAAATCCGTGTGTAATATTGTTGTTAATGTGATAATAGGTTGACGAGGTTCATATAGTACTGGCGACGGATATTTATTGGAACTATTTTGACGCTTAAATTGTATTATAAGCACATCCATATTGGAGCTAAGGTGAAAAATGACACTGTAATTTTGTTAATATTTTTGTATTGATGTACTATTGTGAATAATGTGCATGCTGCTGCAAATATTATTATTTGTAGATAAATGATTGTTATCGTATGATGTGAAAAAAATTATATAAAGCGAAAGAAATTAAATGTTTTACTCATATGATATTAAAATGTTATTATCGTACTATTATGTTTACTGGTTGTTTGGATAGCTTAGTAATTACCATATTATATTAAAATGTAATTATCGTACTATTATGTTATTATCGTACTATTATGTTATTACCATATTTTACTAATAGTCGTTTTTCCAGAAGCTAAGTTTTTGCATGTTACGAGAACTATTTTAGGATATTTTTAGGGTAGTTAGAGAAAAGCAAACAGAGTTTTAGTTTGTTACGCTCGAGACAAGTTTGAGAAAATAGATCTTTAAATACCGTTAACCAAACAACCCTTAAAGTCTAAGCAAATGATTCTAAAACAAACCGAATATTTATAACGAAAATACAGTTATTATTTTAGTTGTAAGATATGTAAATGTTGTCATCGTTACTAAATGTTCAGTTACTAATTATTTGAAATGTAAACATGTATGTTGGTTAGGTACTATGGACAATTTAGTAGTGTACTATGGGAACGTCATACGCGACGGTCCATGCGGGTGGATGTGTCCTTCGCGAGTCGACTACAGTAGTGGTGAGAGACATGGTCAACGTGGGTTACGCAGCTGTTAGAAGGTGCATCCGAGCGGTGTTTGGCCCAGTGATGCAGAAAAAAATGACAATGGAGGCCTTCGTCGTTGATGGAGGAAATGATGGGACAGTTGCCCGTTGGGGTTTGCGGCCTGTCACGGTGATCGGTCGTGGGGTCGTACATGACGTTTGCAAGCAATCCCAATAACTCAATGTATGGTCAGCCGATGGTGTATGTGGAGTTCATTTCAGTCACCGATGTTGCGGATGCGATGGCAGGGGGTGGTGAGGTCGAATTGGCCATCACATCAGCCCCTAGCATCGCCCATCGGAACCGACGGCGGCCAGCCTGTGTATGACACAGGATATTGGTCGCGGCCGTTGACATGAGCGAACACGTGGAGGGATTGCCGAGGCGCTAGATGATGATGATCATTCTTCTGCGTCTTTGAGTCAAGCGAGAAGAAGATGTTCCTCCTCGAGGGCGGTCGCGCGGCACTCGCAACCTGGGTTTTACAGGATATGAGCATCACCAACGAATTTCACTCTGCTTCGCCTAGGAGCGGAAGCCGGAGGTTGGGCAAGTTTTCCCAGATAAGAAGTCTGCTTACCGGGCAATGGGTAGCTATGCAATCGGCATCCACCGCCAAAGATAGAGTGAAGCGATCGATAAAAAGAGTTGAAGGTCATATGCATCCACACCGCGAAAGGTTGCCGCGGAAGAGTTCTCGCTAGACTGAAGCCGGGGTATGTCGGTCATGGCATATCACAAAAATAGTGGAGCATACCGTGAGCAACCGGGACTCTTTCAGATCACTGCAATGTGACAGCAAAATTTGTGGCATGACGATGGAAACAATTGTGCAGGAAGTCTCAACATTAGTGTTAGGGCTCTGCAAAAGATGCAGAGGATCTAATTGGATTCCTGTTAGCTACAGCAAGGCTAGGCGCGAAGGAAAATATATTCAAGAACTTGTATGGTACCTATGAGGAGGCATATTCTTATGCCCCTAGAATGCTTCATCAAATAGCAAGTGCTAATAGGGGACTCAAGTTTGGCGGAGAGAACGCCCAAACCCAATGAACCCGGGTGAGCTAATCTGGACCGCTTATTCGGGCATTCGCCCGAGAATATACAAGCCTTCGTGCATCGTCGCCCGGTATTATCTGTTGATGGTACCTTTCTCCTTTGGAAAGTACAAGGGCACACTATTGGTGGCGATTGCAGCGGATGCAAATAATCAGCTTCTTCCTATTGCATATGCATTGGTCGAGAGCGAGAACAAAGATAGCTGGTTGTGGTTCCTGAGCTGCGTGAAGATTGGTGTCGTGAAAGAGCGTAAAGGTGTTTGCATCATTTCTGATCGCAACACTGGATTATTAAGCGCTCTTGAAATAATTAAGGCGTCGGAAGAAGAGTGGGGCTGGCCCGATCTAGAGGGAAGGTGGTGCATGAGGCATTTGGCAGCAAACTTTTACTCCAAATTCAAAAAGAAGGATTGGTTCAAGTTATTCAAGAGGATGTGAATGCAAAAAACTGGAGCCAAAATGAATGCGATATGGGCAGGTATCAATGGTGAGATCGACCGCGCGGCCTTGCCGCAGAGAGAAGACCGGAGGGGTCGTAGGACGGCCATAAATTTGAGCCAGTGGGTCACCGAGAATTGCCCTCATTTGGAGAAGTGGGCGCAGGCTCACGACACCGGGGCTCGGTATGGAATAATGACCAACAACATGTCAGAGGTGTACAATGGTGTTCTTAAAGGGGTGCGATCACTGCCTATCACAGCCCTAATTGAAGAAACTTGGAACCGGACCCTGTCATACTTTGCAGACAGGGTCACCGTCGCCAAAGCACAAGTTGAATTGAACAAGCCATGGTCCGAGAAGATGCAAAGACATCTGGATGAGAAAGCAAAGAAGTCCCAAAGTCATGGCTGCAGGAAAGTGGACGCACTTAGGAATAAGTGGGAGGTCAATGTGCGAGCCAAGTACGTTAAGGGTCACCACAAAGGATCAAAAAAGCAAGCTGTCACCCTTGGCTCAACCTCCTGTGAGTGCACTTGTAACAAGCCCAAGCTTGAGGGCTACCCTTGCAGTCATGTGCTCCGGGCGGCTGCTGTTCAAAAAATCAGCGTCAAGCCATACATATCGCCGTACTTCAACATGTAAAATCTGTACAACACTTGGAACGGTGAGTTCTGGGCTTGGGGCATTGATATGAACTACAAAATGTTGTGGCCAGATGGGCCGAAATGGGTTCCGAACACCGACTTGATGAGAACCGCAAAGGGACGACGTCAGTCTAGGCGTCATCGCAATGACATGGACCATAGCCAGATGGGAGAACCAAAGGCGATGCAGCGTTTGCAGGTGTCCTGGACATTCACGCAAAGACTGCCCGTATCGAGCCAACAACAACGCATGATGTTGATATATATGTACTCGCCATGTCTATTTATATTTCTACTCGTTATGTGTACTTATATTAAATTTAAATTGATTCTCTTTGTATTATTGTACTCCTGATGTTAACTTCAGATAATTAATGTAAATCGTATCTCTTTGTATTTTTTAAGTTAATTTTGATTTGCATTTGTATTTCTGTCTTCCTCGTAATTTATATTTGTATGTTTGTGTGCAGGTTATGGGTGAAGTGCCAGTGCTTTTGCAGGGGCCCCATGACGCCGCCACCGCTGCCACCTATTTTGAAACCAAATACTAAGCATGATTATCGGCCTTTCAGACTTGAACCATAAAGAAAACATGGCCAATACACAATCATTTCCTTGCTCACCTTGACGCTTATGGACTACAAGGTTTTGCTAGGCTCACATCATGCGACGACCAAGCACGCTCGGACCCATCCCTTTGACATCCCTCGTTGACGGTGGAGACCTGAAACCCACACCTTTCACTTTCGCTTTGGGGAGCTTGCACCTACACTGAAATATGTTTCTATGATCACTGCTCTACCAATTAGAGGTGAGCGGTAGTCTCTCCACGAGTGTCTCCATCTTGGGCATTAGATATAGCAGCCCGCCTTGGGATGGAAATGCCAGAATCACAACGATTCGGTAACCCTCGGGCATCCCACTGCCTGCTTCGTGATAACTTTCTTAATTTATCTAGCTTCGCCAATGAGGAGACGAGAAAAAGACATCTGTTTGCGATTTGTTGTGGCTCCTCGAATCTATTTCCAAATTCACATGGGGACGTTGTTGTCCCTGGTCTCATCTACATTGCAGAGAATATGGTAGATGAACCTTTACCCGAGCAGCCAAAATACAGCCGGTTCTGCCATGCTATCTCATACATACAGAGGCTTGTGTGATGCCACGCAAAAAACCTCATTCGCACAAAAGCTCCATTACTTTGTGTCGCCTATGAGTTTCTACAGTTGTGGTCCTGGGAATACCTCCCTGTAGGACGACCTCGTATAGTACAACCCATATACCCATACGACTTTGGCGAGGGTGCTAGCGCAACTATGGCCACCAGGTCGACAAAGGCACGGAAACGTTGGTCTCCAGATATTGCGAAAAATTGTTACCCTATGTACCACCAGCAGTTTGAGACACTTGATGAGGCAGAAGTCACATGGAACCCGTGGACTCAGGACCAGCTAAAAATGGTCTTTGATGCTCGACACTTCACACCAGGCATGTTGACCGATAGTGCATTCTGGCTGACTCGCTGCAACTTATTATTCCTGTGGTGTGTTGAACCTTACAACCCAGAGCGTGTAATGAGACAGTTCGGTCTCTATCAAGAAATTCCACCACCTTTTCCCAGACGTATCGACGAGGAAACACATAAGTAAGATATGACATCCCTAAATAGTTAGTGTCATTTTTAATTTACTAAACTCACACTTTGTTACATAATTCGCAGGCTAACAAATATGGGCAGGGGTTGGAGTTTATACGATTGGAGGAAGAGAACAGTGAATGGGTACACAAGTGGGAAAATGAAGCGCTAGCAGATATAGTCGTCAACTTAGGTATATTTTATGTACATTATTTTTTACGATGATCATACGATGCGTGAAGATGCTTTGCTTTCATCACAACGGTTTATGTAATTATTTAATTTCATGAACCGTCGATGGAAGTACAGATCAGCGTACAAGCAGTGGTACTGCATGAACACACGTGCTAGCCTGGCCAGTCAGCCAGCTACTATACCAACACATCTCACACAAGAGGAGCAGGCGCGGAGACATGTTGAGCTACATGCAGCTTACTATCGTGACCACCTGGTAATCACTTGTAACTTTTTAGGTCCATCATTTCATAATCATTTGAACTAAATAACATCCAAACATTGTTCAGCTTGAAAATGTCAACGAAGTAGGGCAGATGGCTACGGATAGCATGCCGCCCAGGGCCCATATCGCAAGACATTCCAGAAACTTTGCAACAATTCGTGGCAAAGAAGTTCAGATCTTGGTAGAGGCGACGACGTTGCCACTGGAGCATACATGCCGGTAGCGAGGTCAGCCAGACCGAAAAGTGCGGCACCGTCGTCGAGACCGAAGCGAGGCGTCACGAGCCATGAGCAATGGGGAGGGTCCGAGTACTAGAACGACATTGCCACGACATGACTCATCTCTGCCGCTGCATCGCTCTTCTTCGATGCAGCTTCGTCAGGGGCAGACATCTCAGGACCATGGCACGGGCTTGGATTCGATGCCCGAGCAGTTTCTTTCCCCTAACCCATATGCGTACACAGGATATGATGCATACACCCAAGGTGAGGGATCTCAGCCGTATCTCTCCACGCGAGGGATCCCCATGCCCGAGGAGACTCGTGTACCAGATTTAAACCAGCACCACGTACAATGGCCAGACAGTATAGGAGAGAGATATGCTCAGGTAGTCATGTTTACATTTCAATGCATTTAAAATGATATCATATATTATCCTCTAACAGTTTGTTTAAAATGTTTCTATGTGCAGGACACACCTGATGTTAATTGGGGCGATGAGAACACCCAACGCGGCGTCAACACAGGCCTCCGGGGAGCATCACATGATCATGGCGTCAACACAGGCCTCCGGGGAGCATCACATGATCTTGGCGACACGGTTACATCATTAGTTACAGAGTTCTTGGAGGGGCGTTATTGGCCCATCTTTTATCCCCGAGTCACAACCATCGCCTACAATTATGCTTCAGGTTCGCAACAAGGATTCGCGACTCCACCACCCACGCAAGACTCGCAGACACATGAAGCCGAATTGAGTACGGCCGCGGTCTTCGTGTGCCCCGCCACCTAATCGCTTGTCGCCTTCGGTCGTAAGGAAAGGCCAGGTGGTCATCGTAAAGTAGGGTGATTCATCTATGCGCGACCCATTGTATCTACATATGTGTGTATCAGACTTTTCAATTTGAACATCTATGTATGCTGAAATAAAAATGCACCAGTCAGGAACAATTTTTCCCGCCTATATCTCCCGCCATACTATCCCGCTCCACTCTTTTGCTTATGTTAGGCCGAAATGAATTTTTTAAAATTTTGGCTGATGAATACTGTGCAACCATTGCCCGTCTTAGACATTGAAAAAAAAATATTTTCAAGCAACACTTTCCCCTCAATATTTTCCCGCAAACGCTTTCCCTCCATATGTTCCGCCACCGTTTACCATAACCCCTTCCCGCCATATCTTCCTGCCACCCATTTCCGCCATATGTTCCCACCAACCCTTTCCCTCCATACATGATCGTTCTTTCCGCCATTTTCTCCTCTTTACCTATAAAACCCCCTTCAGACGGAGGTGGATAAGCATTCGAGTGTAGTGTAGTCGAGATGTCTCATTATCCTTTCGATCGTAGTTTTCACCCTGGGATGAGTAGCACTCTTCTGAGGCTAGCTACCGATTTCAGGATGGACAATAGGATAGTTCCATGGGACGATCTCACCGGTAGTGACACCATAATGAATGAGTTGGCTCACCAATTACGTAGGTCTGGGTGGCCTGAAAGGACCTATGAGGAGGTACGTAAAGAACTTCTTAGGTTGGATGCAAGGTGGAAGAAGGTTGTGGAGCCGAAGAGTGAAACTTTTAGAAGGATTGCAGAAAAGCATCCATTTTTATGGACTGAGGAGAGCGAGGACGAAGATGATATCTTCATGCCGCCGCTTCCGGGTTCTGCATCGTCAAAGGGCAAGAGTTCTGCATCGTCCAAGGGCAAGAGTACTGCATCCTCGAAGGGCAAGAGTTCTTCATCGTCCAAGGGTAAGAGTTCTGCATCCTCGAAGGGCAAGAGTTCTGCATCGACGGAGGATGACGATGATGCCTTCATGTAGTTTTTAAGCTGTATTCCAGTTGTACCGTTTAATTCAGATTTACTTGCATTATTAGTTTGTACTCTCTTATTGTAAGGCATTATGTTCTATCTTAATTTTATTTTATAGTTGTTGCACGATGCTCGATAATTAGTGGAGGGAAAGAAAATGCCACTACTTTATTCTAAAACTATATATTTTTTCCATCACGACAAGGTGCAACTGAAAATAAGATACAACACGACAAGGTACAACTGAAAATAAGATACATCGTAGAATTTAAATAAAGCTACATTTAACTACTGAAATGGAGCTACATTAAACTGCAGAAATAAAGATACAAATGATTGCGAAATTTAAAATACTACCACACGAATCTACTGAGTCCAACGTGGATATTTTCCTTTTCCATCGCTAGCTTCTTCTGCTGCCTTGGCCTGACGAGCCCTTTCTTTCTTTCTCTGCCTCTCCGCCTCACGAGCCTCCTTTCGCTGTCGTTCCTGCTCCTCCATGCATTTGAGCCTCTTCCCTGTTTTTCTTTCCCATTTTCTCAAAAGCGGTGTTGCTCGCATAGTATTCTTTTAACTCTCTCTCTTGCTCTGCTTTCTCCTCAGCTTCCGCCTTCTCGCGTCGCTCTTCCGCAAATAAACTATTCCACGCACGGCGACTTCTTTCACGAATCTCAGTCACTGCCCAAGCCGGCTTCTCCGTGTCAATCCAATGATAGTACATGCACAGAGGCGGAGGAGACTACAACAAGAAACAAGAATGTTACTAAAGAATCAATGAAAATACCAACAATATCTATTCGTGATGGTTAAAGCATACCGGAGGCTTGTCGTACTCTGAAATAGCTACGGCAGGATCTTCCTCATAATTGGCGCACATGAAAAACTTCATGCCCAACCAATCTGAAAAATCCGTCACCTCCTTCACCTTGCAAAGATCGCCACACCAACACCGCAGGACTGCCACCCCCGGAGGCAAACTTGCATTCTGCATTTTCCTCGGCCTAATGCTTTGATCCGAGCAAGGCAAACTCATACCGACTGAAAAAATGTGTTACATACTTTGCGCACTGCCGATTTCGAGGATGGGTGGACGAGAGCCTCGGTGTCTCCTTTTATAAGCTCAGACGATAAATGATGGCGAGAAAATTAAGCGGGGAAATTTAGGATCCCTGTAGTGTCGGCACAACAGCTTCCGGCAGCATCGGATTCCCAGTGCCATCGCATCCGCTGAGGCAAAAGAAACAAAGGCAGGACTGATTCCCGGGCGAAAGAAGCAAAAGCGTCCATATTCCCGCGCGTCGGAGTAACCGCTGCCAGTGTAGCTGTCGCGCCTCGGAATCAGCGCCGTTTGCGCACTGTTGCGCGTGGAGCATCACAGGGCATGCCGCCTCACCAGGTGGCGGCCGGGCCCGCTGTCTCGTCGCCAGCAGCAGCGAGCGTGTCGGCGGGGAGCGACAGGCGGCAGCTGCGACCGCCTCACCGGTGGCGGCGGGCCCACGTGGCGCGGCCCGTGCCGTCATGCACGCTGCTGCCTGTGTGGCTGCCGTTGTGCCTCATGAGGCCGCCTCCCGCGGTGGCGGCCGGGCCAGCCGCCTCATGGAGTGGCGGCAGGTGACACGTGTCGCCTGCCGCGCCCGCCGCCACTTGTGTGGGGGTCTTTTTTGTCCATTTCGTTCGTAGGGGGTCTTTTTTGGCAATTCCAGTCGGCAGAGGGTCTCTTTCGACAAAAAATCGCACTTCTTGGGAAGCATGGGTGGAGGTTCATGGTCAGTCCTGATTCACTATGCGCCCGAGTTATGAAGGGTCTTTATTTCCCGGATTCAGACTTTATGCATGCCACAGTGCCAAAGTCAGCCTCCCCAATTTGGCGGGCGATTGTGGCTGGGCGTGAGGCCCTTCAAGCGGGTTTGATCATACGAGTTGGTGATGGAAGCTCTATCTCTATATGAGAAGATAAGTGGATTCCAGGCACCATTAGTATGTCTCCCATGTCTATCATCACTCCTACTACATTACATATAGTCAATGAGCTCATTGATGCAGATAATTGGACATGGAAGACGGATCTTGTTCGACAAAATTTTCTTGCTCCGGATGCAGAAGCTATATTAAACATACCATTGCGCACCGGAGGTGGACAGGATTTCTTTGCTTGGGCTTTTGAAAACTCAGGTGTCTACACAGTCAAATCGGCGTGCCGTGCTCTCGTGAATCAGAAAGAGCGTCATGCTCTAGAGGAAGGGACGGTTACCGGCGCCTCAAAATCAGAACAGCAGATGTGGACATCCCTATGGAAGCTCAAAGTGGTGCCTAAGGTCAGAGTCTTCTGGTGGAGAGTTCTTCGCGGGATCCTCCCTGATGAAGCAACCCTAAAGCACAAACATATCAAGCCTCTTAGTCTATGCAATGTTTGCCTGGCCAAAGAGGAAGATCTTATGCATGCATTGGTGTCTTGCTCCCATGCACGCAGATTTTGGGATGAAGCGCAAACCTGGTTTGGCTTTCGACTCCCGCGCCTGCACCCTGCCACCTGGGCACGCGACATCCTATGTGATGATCGTTTCTCAGACCATGTAAGAGAACATATTGTGTCGGTGATGTGGGCTATCTGGCATTCGCGGAATCGCTGGACTCACGAGAAGGAACATGTCGACCCAGTATACTCCACCCGCCGCATTCGAGAGGATTTGGCCTTGCTAGAGATTCCTATGAAGCAGGCCACCCTATTGCCAGGACATGGTTGGCGGCCTCCAGAAGCGGGATTTGTCAAAATTAATGTTGATGGTGCAATCAATTCGGAAGCGGGACTAACCGAAGCAGGTGGTGTTGCTCGTTCTGCTATGGCGATGCTTGCGTCCTGGTCCAAACCGCATGTCGGTGTTACGGATCCTCTCATTGCGGAGGCCTTGTCACTATGAGAGGGAGTTCTCTTTGCTCGTCTTCGAGGCTATGCACATGTGATATTGGAATCCGATTGTCTGGAGATAGTGAATCTCTGGAACACTCGTCACGGCTCTCGTTCGGTTGTAGCTCCGTTACTAGTAGAGATTGGAGAGCATGCTTTGTCTTTTGATTCTTTTGTAATTCAACATGTAAACAGGTCTGCTAATCTCCCGGCCCATCTTTGTGCAAAACATGCCAGCACGTTGATGGTGACCGAGACTTGGTTAGACTCTGCACCCTCGTTCCTGATCAGTAGCCTGATGGCTGATGATCGTAGGAGCGTTTTTGTTTGAATAAAGCTCTCACAATTTTCTGCAAAAAAAAAAAATACTTCTCGCTCGCAACATACAGATACAGCAGCAACCAGCTAGAGGCACCAAGCCACCAACATGCGTCGAGGAATTATCTTGGGACCCTTTGTCATCATCGGCGGAGTTGCGTTGTTCTTCTACATCGGATACAAGATCACGCGCTGGTGTGCGCCCCGGGTTGCCCCGCAGGTTCAGGACGGCCCCCAGCCCCAGCAGGAGATGGCGCACCGCGCAGCCCCGCGGGACGACTGGGCGCGCCATCGGTAGGAGCTGTTGGATGGGATCGACACGGTGGAGGAGGCCACCGAGCCGCAGGAGGACTGCCCCATCTGCCTGGGCCAGATCGCGACGGGAGACATTGTTCGCGTGCTCGAATGCGAGCATCGTTTCCACGACGGCTGCATCCGTGCTTGGTTCTTGGAGACCCTGTCCTGTCTGTTGTGCAGGCGTGGGTTTTCTTGGTCGGTGTAGGTTCTTGCATTGGTAAGGTCTGGATATGATTCTTTGTTAGGCGTTGATGATAGGTTCGTGTAGGGTGTAGACCATCGAATTGTAGTATGGTTGAAAGGAAAGATTGCAACAATTGCGTCTGTAAACATTTGTTGCTTTCTTGGAAACACTTCTTGGTTTCTTGCATTCAAGCGAAAGCTTGCAACTGCAGCTTGATACTTGTTCGTGGAATTCGTTTCTTGGTCGGTCAGTTCGATCTTTCATCTCCGATTGGTCATCTCCGCTCGACCGACGAGTTCGCCTGAGAGTTGAAGGCGGGGAGGGGCGGCGACGCGGCGAGGGGCGCTGCTCGACGAGGGGGTGCGGCGCGGCGGGATGTGCGGCTGAGAGTTGCAGGTGAGGCGGCGTTGCGGCGGCCAAGTGATGCGGCGCGGCGGGGTGTGCGGCTGAGAGTTGCAGGTGGGGCGGCGTTGCGGCGGCCAGGTGATGCGGCGCGGCGGGGTGTTCGGCTGAGAGTTGCAGGTGGGGAGGGGTTGCGGCGGCGAGGGATGCGGCGCGGCCAGGGGGTTCGCCTCGACGAGGCGGCGCGGCGCGGCGGGGAGGTCACGGCTTCTTTGTCGACCACCGGTGGATTCGTTCGCCAATTTCATTGCGCTCAAGCAGGCATCCGTTGTCTGATGCATGTGCCTCGTTCGGATTCCTCTGCTGAATCAGTTGATTATTCATGGTGTCATACTGTAAATTAGCTACTCAGTCAGTGAAGAAATTGGGTGCTAGAAATTCATCCAGTTCAAAATATTCTACTTTTTTTCCGTTAGCATGCTTTGTTCATGAGCATTTTGTTCTCAAATTCATGATGTTACATGTGATTTGGACAAATTCATCATCGTTCTTGACGGCTGTCTCCTTATTAGTGGAGGCTTCTCGCCCTGGAAAGATCGGGTCCGGTTTGGTCAGTATTAAGCTTTCTTTGTTTCCAATGTTGGGTTTTTCTATTCGAGCTTTGGTTTCTTGGTTGTTTCCTGGTTTCTCTTCCAACTTGCACTATCTTAGTTTCAGTTTGGAGTCTGATTGTGTTGTCAAGGTGTGGGGATTTGAAAGGCTTAGAGCATCTCCAGCCGCGTCTCCAACAGACCCTTTTTAAACGTTTTTACAACACCGGCGCCGAAAAAACGGTCCAGTCGCCCCTCAAAAACCCCGTTTTTCGCCGGCTCGGGCCGAAACTAGTGCCGGCGGACCGGCAGAATCCGGCGCCCTGGGGACGCCTGGGGGACCGGCACAAGCGAAAAGGGCGCGTGGGTCCGCCCTGTCGGCGAGTCCAGCGCCTATTCCCGTCGTTTCTTACCACTTTTCCCCCTCTTCCCTCCCATTTTCTCCTTTCCTCCCGCCAATCTCCCTCCCGCTCGCCTCCCAGCCGGCCGCCATGCCACCGAAGAAGTACGTCGTCCCCTGCGCGGCGGCAACCGCGACCGCCTCCGTCGCCCAGCCGAAGCAGAGGAAGCCGAGGGCGCCGCCGTCCAAGCCACCGGGCATACCGAACGTCGAGTGGAGGGCGGAAGTTCGGCGACGGGAGGCTGTCACGCCGATCGGCGGAACAGGGTCATCGCCAAGAAGGCCCGTGACAACGCGGCACGCGCGGCTGCGGCTGCCGCTTCGGCGGACCAAGCCGAGGCCGAGGCGGTTCGCGCGCGGATGATGAATCTACCCGGCAGCCACGCCCAGCAAAGCGTCGGCTCTCCGTCGCCACAGCCATGGGGATCGCCCTCGCCGAGCTACACCGACGGGGACGCACACGGTGGGTTCAACCCAAACGTCACATTCCCCCATGGACACCCGGCCCAGCGCACACCCTCGCCCGCCTTCACCGGCGTGTAGTACCCTCCATACAACTACTCGCCAGCCGCCTACGCGTCCTCCCCGACGCCCCGTCTCCGCCGTTGCGCGCTGCCCTTCTCGCACCTCGGCAGCACCAACAAGACCGAGGGCGACATGGACGACATCATCGCCGCAGGTTCGGCCGCGGCCGCCGCGTCTCTCGGGTTCGACACCCCGGACGAGACGGTGGATCTCAGCGGCGGCATGGATGGCGAGCTCGGCTACGTCTACGGCGAGAAGGAGCAGGAGGAGGAAGACGAGGAGGAGGAGGAGGTGGAGGAGGAGCCGGCGACTGTTCCGGCGAAGAGGCGCAAGAGAAGAAGGGGGCGGCCAGGTCAGGCGAGCCGCGCATCAAGTGGGCGTCCAAGGAGGAGGAATGCCTCGTCGAAGCATGGAAAGTCGTCTGCCTCGACCCGACCACCGGCACGAACCAGAGCATCGAGACGTACTGGGAGCGCATCAAGGCCGAGTTCGACGAGCGCAAGCTCGTCGACCCCTACTTCAAAAGCGTTTACATGCAGCGCGGCTCGAAGGCGATGGCGAACCATTGGGGGTGTATCCAGGGGGCGTGCAACAAATGGCATGGGGTCGTCGAGGAGGTCGCGGCTCGCCCGGAGAGCGGCGCCAGCGTTGAGGATCAGGTATGCCACGCCGGTCTCCAGCCTCTCTGCGCCGTGTACGCCCGCCAACTGTTTGTTCCTCCGCGCAGTTGCTGCGCATGTTCGCCCTGTACCGGCAGAGCAACAGCGATGCCGAATTCAAGTACCTCCACGTTTACAAGTGCATTGACAAGTGCGAGAAGTGGGCGGAAGTCCGGTGCACCCTCGACAAGGCCAAGGAGACCTACAAGCCGGACGCGCCGACTCCTGGCGCATCGGAAGGGCGGCCGGACGGCAACAAAGGTGCCAAGAAGGGGAAACACGCCGACGCGACCACTACTCGAGTGCAGGAGTCCATCTAGCACTGCCTCGCCGACGCGCAGGCTCGGGCGTCCTTCGTGAAGAGAAGACCGACGCGCGGTGGTCGGCGTTGATGTCGAGCAGCGCCATCAAGTTCGACCTACTCCGGACCAACGTCGCCGCGAAGAAGAGAAACACCAACCTGGCTTTCCTGCTGGGCGGGGCGGACATGCTCCAGAGCACCGACGAGGCGGTCAAGGCGTGGTACTTGGTGGAGCGCGGCCTCATCCTGAACCAGCTTCCCTCGACGACGACACCGACGCCGCCGCCAAGCCCGCCTGATGACGCCTCCACGACGCCCAGCAGCACCGAAGCCGCGCCGACACCGCCCAGCGTAGAAGTAGCTCCGACACCGCCAAGCCCGCGCACGCCGACTCCGCCGATGCCTGGGGCCGAACCCGCCAGTGATGTGTTGCGCACGCGAACTTATGCCGCTCTATTTTTTGTACGCCTGACTATATCCGATCGTCGAACTGTGACTTGTGATCGCCGGACTTGTGGCGTCTTTTATGAGCGGGAATGATCAAATTTGAATTTTCCGCGTCCTGGGGCCGTCGCCTGGGGGCGTGACTAGGAGCTAGGTCGCCCCCAGAGGCCGAACTAGCGTCGGTTCGCCTCCAGACCGCTCTTTTTTAGTGCCATGGGGGCCGAACGGCTGGAGATACTCTTAGATAGAGAGAATGGTATGCCTGCAGCTTTTGCATGGTCCTGCTGTCCGGCTGGTGTGGTTTATGACCATCGGGAGAAGGCTCGGCTTCTTCATGAGCATTTCAAAGGGCTGACGGGATGCTCTGCATTCATGCATCTAAATCTGATTTGGGCTTATCTATCTCCAATTGGAATTCGATTTGACGAATGTGTGTCACCACTGTAATCTCGTCTCGTCAGAATCCGCCTGTGTGTGGCTTGATAATAACCGGAGCTTGCGATACTCTTAACAAAGGCAACCGTACAGAAGGGCTGGTTGCATGCTTTATAATTTGAACCAAACCATACAAACACAGGCACCAAATCATATTGGCGATCAGCGATAAAATCTCTGTTCCTAATTACTCTAACTGAACGTCTAAACCATATCATCGACTGGTGACGAGTCCTGCGGGGAGACACCATCCTTCATGGAGAGCAACCAGGCAAGGAACGCTGCGGCGGCAACGTCGGTGACCAGCATGACGGCGGTTGCAGCGGCGACCTTGTCGAACAGTGCAACGATCAATGCCCCCCAGAACAGCATGCACAGGACGCCGCCAATCCGCAGCATGCACCAGAACGTCGCCATGGTCATGTCCTCCACCGGCCGCAGCATGGGAACGAGGAAGAAGGCGAAGGCCGCAGCATGCGTTTGAGGCAAAGCCGAGCCCGTATGTTGAAATTTGCTAGTGGGCTTTTGGCCCAAAGCCCAACTAAAATTCTGAAATTCTCTTGGCCCATTCATGCACACATGTGAGTAGAGTGAGTGAGGCTAAAGTTTAGTCCCACCTCATAAGTTGAGAGAGAGTTGCACCTCTTTATAAGGTGAGCTCTTCTATCACTTGTATGAGCATGAGAAGAGGAGACCTACACGCGCGCGATCAGGTTTTTGGGGAGCGCACTCGCGTGACTGCTGGCAGCGACGACTTCACGAACGACGACTTCTTCCCCGACTTCGGCAACCTCATCCTCGACGATATGGGCGACAACGTCAACGCCGGCGGTGCTGCTCCCGCTGCACCGTATGTGATTCTATCCTTCCTGTTCGAGATCGTGGTAGAATTTATGTTTCTAGTATGTGCCCTAGATGTGATCTGTTCATCTGCTATGCTAGTTCGCATGATTAGTTTAATCTCTGCTATTGCTGTCATGATCTACTTCCTATTTATTCGGATTAAATCTCGTAGTAATTTGCTCATATTTCCAACAATCCAAAAACCTGATAATAGGCAATTTACTCCGAGTGGTTTTGCTGCGCATCTGAAGCCGCCTGCCTTTAAGGGGGCGCAATATAAGACGTGGCGCACGAGAGCAGTCTACTGGTTTCAGACCATGGGCTGCTATGACGCCATTAAGGGCAAGCCTGAGGGCGATCTTAATCCAGCACAGCTGGAAGCTTTTGAGAAGATCGATACTCTCTTTAAAGGCGCTCTTCTGGGTGTTCTTGATGATTCCATTGTGGATTCGTATATGTCGTTTGACAACGGCAAGGACATGTGGGCTGCACTCGAGGCCAAGTTTGGTGTCTCGGACGCCGGTAGCGAGTTGTACGTCATGGAGCAATTCTATGACTACAAGATGACTGATGAACGCTCTGTTGTACAACAGGTTCATGATATACAGTCGCTCGCAAAAGAACTTGAGCACTTCAAGTGTGTGTTGCCGGACAAATTTGTTGCCAGAGGCATTATTGCCAAGCTTCCACCTTCGTGAAACAATTTTGCTACTTCCCTGAAACACAAGAGACAGGAGTTTTCCGTTACGGATCTCATTGGTACTCTTGATGTTGAAGAGAAGGCGAGAGCAAAAGACACACGTGCTCGAGTTGCTGAGGGAGCTTCTAGTGCCCACATGGTACAGAAGAAGAACTTCCAGCCCAACAAGTTCAAAAACAACAAGAACAAAACTCAGGGCAAAGGCAAGTTTGATACAAAGAACAAGCCATCATATACTATCAACTTCAAGAAGAATTCTCATAAGAAGGGGAAGGGACTTTGCCATGTCTGCGGTGATCCTAATCACTGGGCTCCGAAGTGTCCTAACCGCTTTGAGGAGCGCGAACATGAGAAGAGCGGCAAGTCCGCTAATATTGTCATCGGTGATACTGATATGAAGGAATCAGGGTACGGTATTTTTCCTACCATCCTTTCAGTATTTCAATCCCCTGATTGGTTAATTGACACCGGTGCCAATGTACATGTTTGTGCTGGCGCCTCCATGTTTTCTTCTTACCAGGCCACAGGGACTTCTCCCGTGCTGATGGGGAACGGGTCACATGCCATCGTTCGAGGTGTTGGTACGGTCGATCTGAAGTTTACTTCGGGGAAGACCGTGCGTCTGAAGAACGTTCATCATGTGTCGTCCATCAATAAAAATCTCGTTAGAGGTTCCCGTTTATGTCGAGATGGTTTTAAGTTGGTTTTTGAGTCCAATAAAGTTGTAATTTCCAAGTGTGGACAATTTGTTGGAAAAGGCTATGAGTGCGGAGGCTTGTTCCGCCTATCTTTGTCAGATATTTGCACTAAAGTTATTAATAATGTTTGCCACAACAATGAGTCTGATATTTGGCATTCACGACTTTGTCACATTAACTTTGGTTGCATGTGTGGCTAGCCAATCTGAATTTAATTCAAAATCTCTGCTGTCAAAGGCTCTAAGTGCCAAGTATGTGTGCAAGCTAAGCAACCTCGCAAGTCCCATAAGACTGCAGAGGCAAGAGACTTGACACCACTAGAGCTTATACATTCTGATCTTTGTGAGATGAATGGCGTGTTGACAAAAGGTGGAAAGAGATATTTCATGACGTTGATTGATGACTCCACTAGATATTGTTATGTGTATCTTCTGAAATCAAAAGATGAGGCTTTAAATTTCTTCAAAAACTACAAAGCTGAGGTAGAGAACCAACTTGATCAAAAAATTAAACGGCTTAGGTCCGATCGTGGTGGAGAGTATTTTTCCAATGAATTTGATCTGTTTTGTGCGGAACATGGTATAATCCATGAGAGGACGCCTCCCTACTCACCTCGGTCTAATGGGGTGGCCGAAAGAAAGAACCGAACTCTAACTGATTTGGTTAACGCCATGTTGGACACATCGGGTCTTTCCAAGGAATGGTGGAGGGAGGCGCTAATGACCGCGTGTCATGTCCTAAACCGAGTTCCCACAAAGCATAAGACCATGACTCCATTTGAGGAATGGGAAAGGAAAAGGTTGAAACTCTCTTACCTACGTTCTTGGGGTTGTTTGGCAAAGTTAATATACCAATTCCCAAGAAGCGCAAGCTTGGACCAAAAACCGTGGATTGTGTTCTTCTGGCTATGCTTTTCATAGCATTGGCTATATATTTTTTATAATAAAATCTGAGGTATCCGACATGCATGTTGGTACGATTATGGAGTCTAATGATGCAACTTTCTTTGAGGACATATTTCCTATGAAGGATATGTCAAGTTCATCAAATCAGGAGATACCTATTCCATCTAGTGAGGAACTCACTTTGTAATTCCTGAACCCACCATTGCGATGGAACACGTTGAGAATCCAGTTGAGGGTGACAATGAAACTCCTATAAGGAGTAAGAGACAGAGGACTGCAAAGTCCTTTGGTGATGATTTCATTGTGTACCTTGTGGATGACACACCGGGACTATTTGAAGCCTATGCATCTCCCGATCTCGACTCTTTGGAAGGAAGCTGTTAAATGGCGAGATGGATTCCATCTTAGCTAACGGAACACAGGAGATCACTTGACCGTCCTTATGGGTGCAAACCTGTAGGATGTAAGTGGGTGTTCAAGAAGAAGCTTAGACCTGATGGTGCGATTGAAAAGTACAAGACACGGCTTGTGGCTAAGGGTTATACCAGAAAGAAGGTGAAGACTTCTTTGATACTTACTCACCCGTGGCTAGACTGACCACAATTGGTGCTACTATCACTGGCTGCCTCACATGGTCTTCTCGTTCATCAAATGGACGTTAAGGCGGCTTTCCTCAATGGAGAGTTGAAGGAGGAAATTTACATGGATCAGCCAGATGATTTTGTAGTACTGGTCAGAAGGAAAGGTGTGCAAGTTGTTAAAGTCTTTATATGGCCTTAAGCAAGCTCCTAAGGAGTGGCATGAGAAGTTTGAAAGAACATTAACTGCTGCGGCTTTGTAGTAAGCGATGGTGACAAGTGCGTGTACTATCGCTATGGTGGGGGCGAAGGAGTCATTCTTTATGCGTATGTCGATGACATATTGATCTTTGGAACCAAACTTGATTTAATCAAGGAGGTTAAGGATTTCTTATCTTGCTGTTTTGAGATGAAGGATCTAGGAGTAGCTGATGTTATCTTAAACATCAAGCTGTTGAGAGATGAGAATGGTGGGATCACACTTGCTTGGTCTCACTATGTGGAAAAGGGTCTTGAGTCATTTTGGGTATAGCGATTGCACGCCTTCTCCAACTCCATATGATGCTAGTGTGTTGCTTGAAAGAATCGACGGATTGCTAGAGATCAAGCTGGGGTATTCTCAGATTATTGGCTCGCTTATGTATTTGGCGAGTGCCACGAGGCTGACATCTCCTTTGCTGTGAGCAAGCTAAGTCGGTTTGTGTCAAAACCGGAGATGATCATTGGCGTGCGCTTGAGAGAGTTATGCGCTACTTGAAGGGCATGCGAGCTATGGGATTCACTACACCGGGTATCCAAGGGTCTTGGAGGGTTATAGTGACTCGAGCTGGATATCGATCTTGATGAGATTAAGGCCACAAGTGGTTATGTTTTTACACTTGGTGGTGGCGCTGTTTCTGGAAGTCTTGCAAGCGGACCATCTTAACGAGGTCAACTATGGAAGCGAACTCACAGCATTAGACACCGCCATTGTTGAAGCGAGTGGCCGTGAGCTATTGATGGACTTACCTATGGTTGAAAAACCAATACCCCTATCTCGATGAATCTGTGATAATCAAACTGTGATCGTCAAGATAAACAGTTCTAAGGACAATATGAAGTCCTCAAGGCATGTGAAGAGGAGATTAAAATCTGTCGAAGGCGAGGAACTCCGAGTTATTACATTGGATTATATCCAAACATCGAAAAACTTGGCAGATCCCTTCACAAAGGGTCTATCACGTAATGTGATAGATAATGCATCGATGGAGATGGGTCTGAGACCCACCGCATGAGTTGTCCATAGTGGTAACCCACTCTATGTGATCGGAGATCCCGTGAAGTAGAAGTGGGAGACAAGCTGTTGGTCAGCTGGAAGGAGAGTATTCCTATATTAACTATCCCACTCCGTGAAGATGCAATACTTTCCTGATCTGCATGGCAGGTTGATACTTATCTTAATGTGTTCTAAGTGGCTTATTCGGGTAAGCAGAGATGTTGTCCTGCAGAACTTCTTCTCAGGAACACACCTATATGAATTTGATTTATTAACGCCATGATCTGTGAGAATTGGGTGTTCTCTAATAAATTCATGAAAGGCCACGAGTATGACGTATACGCTCCACCCAGGGGAAGCCTTGCGGCAGCCCAGTGTCGGTCAAGAGTTTGTGTGAAACTAGTCTCATGAAAACTTATAGTTCAAGGCATAGTCCACTATTCAAGTTGTGATCTAGTGTAGCATAAATCTCTAAGTGGAAGTTCAACTTCACAGTCTCCACTAAGCACCGGTATATAAACAATGTTTTGGAAATAAATGGTGAAATGTGCCAATGAGACTTTGTGGGGGATTGTTGAAATTTGCTAGTGGGCTTTTGGCCGAAAGCCCAACTAAAATTCTGAAATTCTCTTGGCCCATTCATGCACACATGTGAGTGGAGTGAGTGAGGCTAAAGTTTAGTCCCACCTCATAAGTTGAGAGAGAGTTGCACCTCTTTATAAGGTGAGCTCTTCTACCACTTGTATGAGCATGAGAAGAGGAGACCTACACGCGCGCTCCTCCTCCTCGCTCGCCTCGCCACGCCACGCCTCGTCACGACGCGCCACGGATTGCGGGATTGAGCCGAGCCGAGGACAGAGCTATGCACGTTGTCTATATTTTTGCTGCTCGGGAAAAATTAATGAGTCATTAATTAATAATTAACGGACGCGTTAATTACTGAACTGTTTCCGATTCTTTTGGATCGTGACGACTCAGACGTGGGGTTTACTCCCACGACCTGCCCGGCCCGCACTATATAGTCAGGCAGACGTCTACCCTAGCCGCCGCCGCTTTGTATGGTTTCTCACCAGCGCTCCAGATCATTGCGCCGCCAAGCAAGTCTTCTCCATCCCTCCTTTCGGCGTGCACCGGAGAAGGGACAGCAGGCCTCCGGAACCCGCCTCTCGTGATCTGTGACGGAGAGAGGCGATCAGGTTTTTGGGAGGCGCTTTTCGCGATCGCCGGCAGCGACGACTTCATGAACGACGGCTTCTTCCCGACCTCGGCAACCTCATCCTCGACGACATGGGCGACAACGTCAACGCCGCGGTGCTGCTCCCGATGCACCGTATGTGATTCTATCCTTCTGTTCGAGGCGTGGTAGAATTCATGTTTCTAGTATGTGCCTTAGATGTGATCTGTTCATCGCTATGCTAGTTCGCATGATTAGTTTAATCTCTGCTATTGCTTTCATGATCTATTTCCTATTTATTCGGATTAAATCTCGTAGTAATTTGCTCATATTTCCAACATCGTAGGCCGCGCCCATCGACACGCCGGGCAGGTACGCCAGCAGCGCGCCGTCGGCTGTCGCGCATGCCGCCAACACGGCCAGCCTGAAGCCGATCGCCGACTTGCGCCGCGCCACCCGCTCGTCTGCAGGCTCGGAGTCGGCGGGCGCCTTGTAGCTGTCTGCGTGAGTAAATAGCATAAAACTACTACTTTACAGGTTAGGGTTCTAAAAAACTACCGATTTTTATTTTTTTTCTCAGATAACTACCAAATAGGAGGTCGGCTGTTTCAAAAACTCAAATCGTCGAGTGCATTAAGATTGATCATGATTATGACAGGTCGGGCCCGCAACTAAACGAACTGTGTGTTTGACCGTTACGTTGACTGTTAACTTACAAATAGAGCCTACATGTCAGTGTCTCTTTCTTCTCTTTTCTTTCTCTCCCTTCCCTGAACTCTTTTTCTCTCGCGAGCTCGAGCACAACACACAACCCCCTCCCGAGCCATCGATTGTCTTCTCCCAAGCCGGCGACACGCCTCCCCGGCCTCCCTCTCTCCTCCGCCGCCGGAGGCCACCAACTCACCGCCGCCGCCAGGTTCGACAGCCAGGGCGCATGCGCTAGGCCAGCGGCTTTGTCGTCTCCCGAGCCAGCGACACCCCTCCCCGGCCTCCCTCTCTCCTCCGCCGCCGAAGCCACCAGCTCGCCGCCGCCGGATGCGACCAAGTCCGACGGCCAGGGCGCATGCGCCAAATTGACGGCCAGGGAGCAACAACAGAGGCCATCGCGGCTCAGCTGCTGCAAAGGAGCAACAGCAGAGGCCATCTCTGCGGCAAGGAGCAGGAGAGGCCGCCCTGCAGGTGCGTGGCGGCGGCATGGAGCACGGCATGGCGCGGCGGCAGCCGTGAATAGGGACCCGAGCACTACAAGGACCTGATTGCTTTTTTCAGAAAAACGGCAGGGACCCGATTGCTTTTTAGAAATGTCTACAGGGGCTATTTTGTAAAAAAGTGAGGACTGACATGTGGGCCTCACTTGTAAGTTAACGGTCAACCAAACAGTTCGTTTAGTTGCGGGCCCAACCTGTCATAATCATGATCAATCTTAAAGCACTCGACGATTTGAGTTTTTTAAAACAGCCAACCACTCATTTGATAGTTATCTGAGAAAATTTAAAAACCGGTAGTTTTTTAGAACCCTAACCTATAAAGTAGTAGTTTTATGCTATTTACTTTGTCTGCGTCGACTTCCATGGTCGATTTTGGGTATGCAGGTACCCCGGCTGGGCCGGCTTATATGGACTGCTATGGAACGCTGGCGGAATCAAGTGCAAGTAGGACGCGGATACGATCTAGTGTCGGACTTGATCTCTTGTTCATCTCATCGCACGTACGGGGCTACCAGTTCGTAGATTGGATTTCACAGTAGGTACCGTATACTTCACTTAAAATAGCAGTTCAAATTAGTTAATCTTTTTCAAAAAAAAAAACCCCAGCTTAGTTAGCCTATCCAGGTGTTGTGAACTTTTATTTTAAGTGAAGTATTTTTTTTCAATAAAGGACGTTTTTATTATCTGGAAATGTAGCATCAAGCGGATACAAATCATTATGAGTAACATCTGGCATCTGCATAACTAAGATGCACACAGCCAAACATCTAAAGTCTGACAAAATGAAAAAAAAGACAAATCGGCGACAGTAGAATCCTATAGACTGACACTATGCCTATGTCGCAAGAGATGGTGGACCGATCCGGAGATTATGCTGCCACCCATGTTGGGTAAAAAACCCCGTAGCCACCTGCTCCAACCGCGTATACATCACCTTGAACAGCGGTTGGTACTCCGCTCGTTGTAGCGTAGACCACGTACGAAGCGAGTATATATAACGAAAAATAACCTGCAAAGGAGAAGCATTTTTATCATTGAAAACCAAGTTATTTCTACATAGCCAAAGCGACCATAATAAGGCATACGCTCCCACCTGTATTAGCGTTTTGAATCTATTTGGAATACCGTCCGACCAATGATCAAAAATATTGACGACACTTGTGGGCGGATATAAATTTGACACTATTTGGATGACTGGCCACATAGAACATGCAAACTTGCATTGAAAAAAGAGATGTTTGATTGTTTCTTCATGAGTACAAAAACAACACTTCTTACTCCCGGGCTAGTTGCCGCGTGCGAGGTTGTCTTTGGTTGGAACAACTCCCCTACAAAGCTACCACATGAAGATTTTAACTTTTGGTGGAATCTTCGACTTCCAGATTTTCTTGTTATTATTCACCGGTATCTCAGAATGCGTGAGTACACGGTACATAGAGTCTGCTGTGAATGACCCTGATGTAGTGAGGTTTCAACGAAACACATCCCTGCCTTGTCTAAGATTAATAGAACTAGAGAATACCCCGCACGTTGCTGCGGGAATCTCTTGCTATATATTTCAATGATTTGATTGTATGATGCTTCCATCGTTGAATTAACAATATATGAACTAAAGCTAAAAATAAATATTATATATTGTATTTGATTATTGTGTAGTAAGAAAATATTTGAATATAAGTGGCATAACGTAATGGAAGTTTTTTCATGCATGTTGAGTGGAATTTTTATGAGGTGACATGTGTGGTGAGGTGAAAAGTGTGCATGAGCTCAACTAATAATGGAAAAACTTTTTCTCATGCATGTAGTGGTGGACCTTTGATGAGGTGGCATATGTGCATGTTGAGATAAATAGGATAATGGGGATCAACTTCTTATGTATATAGGATTCAGACGGGATAAAAGATTGTGCCATGACATAAGTCGAGGACCAATCAAATCCCGCCGTGCGCAATACTAAGCACTTGCGCAATACTATTATTTTTTTCACGAGTAATGTTGTACAAGGCTGGATATTGTTCTCGAAGATTGGCATTGGCTAGTCAGATGTCTTCCCAAAAACCTACCGATTATATATTTAAGTGAAATATCCCGTACCTACTGTAGAATCCAGCAAACCTAGCTAGATGTTCATGCTGGATCGATATATAGCTCTATAGTACCCCTTCGCTCGTTTCTCTCGCGAGGCGAGACAAGAGGCGACAGGGTTTTCCCTGACTCCCGTTGGCGCCGTCGCCGATGTATCTCGTCTTTTCTAAGTTTTCCCTGACTCCCGTTGGGGACGCGGTTGACCTCGGTCCAGCAGGTGGGAGGGCTTCATTTTTAGGTGTTTTCTAAGTTTGGTTAGGGTTTGTGTTTTACTTAGGAAGGTGAGCCGGTGGCACCCCCTGAAGATAGAATAATGTTCTTCCCGTTTAACCCTCATTTCGGTGGTGTGTCTAGCATCATTGGAGGACGTTTGAAGGTCTCTCAGGCGGATCTCATATGATCCGTTCGGTGTTTGTCTTTGGTGGATTCAATCTTCGTCCGTCTATGTTCATGTATCTACATGTTGGATCCTTTCAGTCTACACTTCTCATCAATGGCGACGGTTGCTGTTCTGTTATGCTGGTCCTGTGGGGCCTTAGCACGACGACTTCCCGACTGTTTACTACAACAAGGTTTGCCCGGCTCCAGTGAGAAAGGGGCGATAACGGTGGCGTGCCTTCGGCTTGCTCCGGTGCTTATAGTCGTCGTTAGGTGGTCTGCGAACCTGGATGTAATTTTTGTTGCTTCTGATATTTTTTGTACTACCTTGATATTTAATGAATAGATTGAAAGGTTTTCTCATAAAAAAAGATATATATGGCTCTACGGAAATAGACTTATCTCTAAAGTTTCTCTAAATTTCTCTGAATTTGCTGCAACTTAGGTTCACAGCTGAGTTGCATTAAATCAGTGTGCGTGTATGCTCGAAGTGATAGGCAACAGACTCTACGAACCCTGTATTTTTAGTGTGGAGTGACTCTCACCTCTTCTGCAAAGCTTACCCATTGCGGTGATCTTATTTCTTGACTCAGGTTGTGTGCGCTGTTCATTCACGGTATCTGAAACGAGATTTCGTTTTATTACTCCTACACGCCCTCTTATGTGCAGGACTTTTTCAGGGATATGCGTGTAGTTTTACATGCTGATTTTCTCTATGCGTGTGATTTATGCATTTTTGTCACTCAAGTTAAGTGAATTTTATCTCTTAAGTTATGAACCAGCTAAGTGATCTCTTATCTGTGTGTCATCTGGGGTGAAAGTTCAGTGAAAATGACTTGAAATGTATCATTTCTTTTTGGACTTTATTCCTTTAAAATACTGCTGGAACTAGGTGATGCTAGTCTTTAAAATGTTATTTTGAAAATCACCCCGAACCCGAAGTCCTAGCCCATTTGCTTGGCCCCCTTCATTTCTTTTGCGGACAGCTTCTACTGTGGCTGCTGCTCTAATATCTCATACGGAGTAGAAAAGACCAGCTCTGGTTTTTCTGTTAAATAAAAAAAGCTCATGGATTTGTAAAATGTTCACGAATTTGAAAAAAGAATTATGGATTTTAAAAAGTTCATGAATTTTGAAAAATCCCGCAAATTTGAAAATGTTCACCAATTTGATAAAAGTTCAAGATTTTTTTTTGTCAATTCTAGAAAAGTTATGATTTAAGAAAAACGATCATGAATTTGAAAAGTGTCCATGAAATTTTAAAAAAAGTTCACGAATTTGGAAAACATAAATAAGAAAAGAAGAAATAAAACAAAAAATATGAAATTTTAAAAATATAATTTAAAACAAAAAGCAAAAAATGAAACTGGACCGAACCGAAGTTGAAAAACACAGAAAGCCAGCCCATGCCAACTAAAAAAACCAAAAAGCTAAGAAACCCTTCCGAAACAGGAAATAAACATGGGCCGGACCATCTAAGTCAGCCATCCATCCACGATTTGGTTAGGGCATCCCGAAAATCTTTTTTTTTGTCCCTGTAAACGCTATGACGTCTTAATAAAGCTAGGATTTGCTCACCAAAAAAAGCAAAAGAGCGCTTGCTTTTTTTAGCAACAAAAAAAAGCGATTGCTAGGAACGAACTATTCGGCTGCTTGCATGAGAACTCAACCCCCAAGTATCGGACGCCCAGCCTAAAGTCCCATCTTTTTGTGGAAAAAACCTAATTCCACGGCTGCTTCACACCCAGCGATTGATCGATCAGAGCCATGGCGACAACGGCGAATACGATGAATAGGGCTTAATCAATTTCTAATTGAGTTTTCTCATTTGACATGCTATGATATTATATCATAATATGGTACTAGAAGCCTCTCTCACATCATTAGGTACAGTGCCACTTCATAATTCTGCTTAGGTGGCCATGCATGATACTCATATGATACTTCCACTACCGGATGTCATAGCAAGTATCATGCATGTTAATTAAGGGCCAGTTTTTTTGGTCCATTCTTCTAAAATCTTGAGAATCGGATCTCCCCAAAGATTCTTCTAGAATCTTGAACCCATGTTTTTTTCTTGACAACCGGATATGGGTTCAAGATTGTCAAAAAACATGGGCTCAAGATTATGGAAGAATCTAGGGGAGTTTTGATTCTCAAGATTCTGGGAGAACCAGCCAAAAAAACTGGGTCTAAGCAATTTTGATGAGGTGACACCAAATTACTTTAAGAAAAAGAGGGTTGTGTATCAAATCTTTATATTGTATCATAAGTGTTACGCTACTATGTGTCATACATAACAATAAATGAGATCATCTGAATTATCAATCTATAATAATACGCACTATGAAGATAGTATGATACACTATCATATGCATTATACTAATGTATGATACTCTCCAGTCACCACTATGAGTACCTAAACGGGGATGTAAGCTTAAAATGCATGTAAAAGGCAGGGGTGGTCCGTACCTCCCATCTCCAATTTCATTTCAACTTTTTGTCAATAGTTTTCTCCTTGTAGAAAATGAGCGGCAAGAAACAAGAACTCTGCCATCACGCTGCATGGCAATTTAACTAGGCTCGATTGAAGCAAAAAGAGGAAGCCTCTTTTTCCGCGACCGCTATTTCTCACCCGTACCGATACCTATTAGGAATTGCCTAAGTGTGGGAATTAGCGGGCCCGCCCAACACTGTATGTTAGATTTTTTTTTCTGTCTTTTTTTCATTGCTTGTTGCCTAGTTTTTATCAGTTTTTTTTGTTTTCATTTTTATTTTACTTTTTTTTCCTATTTCTTTCTTCAGATTATTTTTCTATTCTTTCTTCTTTATCGGTTTTCTTCTTTCCTTTCCGGTTTTCATTGGGATTTTTATTCCTTTTTGACTTTTCCTTTTCTTCTCTTCAACACTTGTCTATTTTTCAAGCATAATGTACACTTTTATATATAAATAAGGGTTTTTCTTGCACATGTTAAACATTTTCTAGAAACATAATTAACATTATTTTAATAAATGTTTTAATGTTCATATTTTTCATATACGTTGTATATATTTTTATATATCAGTATTTTTATACATGTTTAACATGTTTAAGTACATGATTAACATTTTTTAAAATAGATGTTTTGGTGTGTACTTTTTTCAGCACGTGTCTACATTTTTAGTACACATTGTACATTTTTTATATGGGTTTAAAAATTTTCAAACTAGATGATACCCCGCGCGTTGCTGCGGGTATACTTGTTTATATTTCTAAAGAACTCTAAGATAAATACATGAACATATATCGAGTAATAGAGGAAGAGTTAAAAGGGCAATCTCTTGCCAAGTACATAGTGCTTTGCCTGTGTAAAATTTTGAGTTTGAAGTACAAATGCAATAATGTTGTACCATTTTTTAAAAGCGTGATCCAGCACCAGTACGAGTAGAGTTGGTAGATTAGACAATCTTTTCACATCTTAGCCTAAGTTGCTAGCTTCACACTGTTTCTTATGAATAAAGATTCTGAGATGGTATAGAGTATAATACATGCAGATATTCCTGGAATAACTAACTTGGAATTGCACTAACTAAAACAGAGAGGAATTTTTAATGTAGGATAAAGTCAAACCTGGTTCGAAATTTAACCTGGGCAGAATAAAAGCTAATGCCTGCTTCTTTTATTTTATTGTTTGGAACAGCGTCACCATCTACTCTTCATAGGAACAATAGAGAAATGTATAAAATTTATAACTCTATAAATCACCAAAGAGTGTAGTTGTCTTGGACTGAAAAAGCTATTGTACCGTACTACATTGTACCGTACTACATTTAATCCATCACCACATGGTACTGGAACAGTTGGAACAAAGAGATACAGAAATAATGGCACGTCATGTAGCCATTAGCATTGCAACAAATTGTAAGATGCAGATATTGAAGCACCCTACTGTCAGAAATAATCCCACATCTTGTAGCCATCAGCTAAACTCAATCAGATAGTTTCCGCATAAATGTTACTGAAAAAACCAACCGATATAAAGAAGGGTTAACACGACATGCATTAGACGGCAAGAAGGCTAAACATAACAAAAATAGTAGAAGCGAATCCTGAAAGGCACATATGTCTGGAAGAAATAGGATTCGTGGGAATACGCAAGTAGAGGAATACTGTGTGGTACAACACATCAGATTGAAGCCCTTGCAATTGCTGGTCTATTCAGGTCTTGAAGCAAAAGGACTCCTAATAATATTCGCTACCAGGTTGTTCCTCTGTGGCCGAAAGGAGAGCCGGGTCGGTTGTCCGGGAGAAAGCGAACCAAGGTGCGGGAGAGCTGTCGAAGGCAACTGGACCAGCAACCAGAGCCGGAGGAGTCCATCAGCAACATGACCACATGCGTAGAGATTCCTGTAGAACAGGTTACAACATCTTTCCAGTTTTTGTTTATGCTTATGATTGAACCGCGGCTACTGATTAACAGCGTGCATACAGTAACTTCAGAGACGCGAGAATGATGCAGCGGGAACATAGGTGATACAGTAACTTAAGTAACTTCCGGACATGATGTGGAGGGGATCACCGCTGCGGGAGATGCAAAGGTTGAACTCGAGATGTTGCTGTAGAGGTTGCAGCCAAGGCCAGCTTGGTCGGGGCGGTTGATGATGATGACCTTGTCTTCCCCTTCCGCTGCCGCCAGCTCCATCACCATCGTGACCTCCACCCCCGGCCCGCCGCCGCTGCGCCCCATTGGCATCACCTGGGATCCCGACCCGGATCCTCTCCTACCCTCTCCCCCTTCTCTCGCATGTTCTCATTGGTTTCGTGGCTTGAGTGTATTTTTCTTTTGTTGGACGATGGGTGGTGTGAGGCCGGAGCCGAGGCAGAACGGCGATCGTTCAGAAGCCGGAGAGAGGCGATTGCCACTCAGCCGCCACACCCACCTGGAAAGGACTGGAATTTTTCTGGATGGAGAGAGGGCTCGATGGATTGAAACTTGAGAGACCCGAGAGCACGCTCATTATATGGACATGGAGCAAAGGGCCCATGTGAGAGATGAAGGGCCTATGGGATAGTGGATGGAAGATGGAGAGGCCCTGGTTTCGTCTTCCATGTTAAAAAGAGTGGGATGAAGCGTCGGTACAGAGAAGAAAAATCGTTTAATTTGTGGACCTATTTGATGACGTGGATAGCTTGCAACGACGTGGCACATCGATGATGTGGACGGTGTGCATGATGAGAGAATAGAGAGTAGTGGGGAGCAACTTCTTAAGAATGGTAGATACATAATTAACATCTTTGCATATATATGTTTTGATGCCTAGTTTTTTATATATATATATATAGTATATTTTCTGTATAGATATGGAACATATTTTTATACATGTCAAACATTTTTCAGATATATGATTAACATTTCTTGAAACATATTTTTTAATGTCCAGTTTTTCATACACATTCTACAATTTTCATATACAGCTGAAACATTTTTAATACACGTTTAACATTAATTAAATACATGATGATTACTTTTTCCATATACATGTTTGATCACTATTTTTTCATACACATTGTACATTTTTGTGTACATGAGAAACATCTAGTTATACACGTTTGAATTTTTAATATATGAATATTTTTTAAAGTGCGATGAATACTTTGAAAACCTACAAAGGGAAAAATGAAGCAGAAGTAAAAAATGAGAAAAAATAAAAACAGAAAATACAAACAAAAAATGTGAATATGTGCAACGTCATCATGACTTCATCCCGGCAAATGGGTCGGCCCGCGAACCTGCTGCCTGCAAAGCTGACAAAGCAACAAAAACCGATGTCACCTGAAACAGACGAAGATATCGACATGACTCAAGGGGAGTACAACAGGAAGAGGTCAGAAGCTGAATTGCGGGCTAAAGCACCTGTCATTATGAGTTCGGCAGCACCTACAGACCTGGCTATTGTGCCAGCGGGTGCGAATGTTGTTAGTCCACCCCCTCAGAGGGATCCGAAGAGAACCAGAACTGAAGATCAGGAAAGAGATAACCCGGGCACCATGGTGAAGAATTTGGCGGGCTCCTTCGAGGAGCACCGCCGAGCCCAATGAGTACCTTGTGCTGGAATTGTAGCGGAGTGGGTAATGCCGCGACAATCCAAGAGCTTCGCGAACTCGCGAGGAAGTTTGCCCCTACCCTCTTGTGCATTGTTGAAACACAAATAGAAGGAGCTAGGGTAGAAAATTTAGCAAGTTCTTTGGGGTATGATTGTTCTTATGCGGTGGATAGTAATGGTAGAAGTGGTGGAATAGGTCTTTTTTGGAACAATGAAATAAAGATTGATATTTTGGGTTATTCGCGTTATCATCTTGATGTTTCTGTGAAAGAGGAAGGGCAGGATTTATGGAGGATGACATGTGTTTATGGGGAGGCACAAACCCACCTTCGACACCAGACCTGGACAATTTTGAAGAATATTAGCACTTTGAGTGCACTCCCATGGCTCTGTATAGGTGATTTTAATGAAGTTCTACGTCCAAACGAGCATGAAGGTATTGGTCAACATAGTAACGCACAGATCCAAGATTTCAGAGATGCTATAGATGTTTGCATGTTACTTGATATTAGGTACAAGGGGCGTTTCTGGACCTTCTAAAAGAGGGTGGCTGCGGGTTCTTATACACGATGCAGACTTGACCGAGCCTTGGTAAGCACTGACTGGACGGCGCGTTTTCCTTTGGCAAGTTTGGAACACCACACAGCGGCTACCTCAGATCATGGACCCATCTTGCTGCAGCTAGGCCGAGAGCAAAACAGGGAGATGGGACAGTCTTTCAGGTACGAGTCTATGTGGGAAAAACATGAAGCTTTCAAGGAAACTGTTGCAGCTGAATGGACGGACTCGGGCATATGTGATACTGCTCAACAGCTACATGATAAGCTAGTTTGCGTCTCAAAGGGGCTCGGCAGGTGGAATAAGAACACTCTTGGGAGTGTTCGCCTTGAGATCAAGGAGTTGAAAAGAAAGTTAGATGAGCTACGAGGAGATCCGCTGAGATTAGCACCGTCTCATATGGAGCTCAAGATCAACGAGAGGTTGATTGAACTATATCATCGCGAGGAAATAATGTGGAGACATCGGGCACGCATTGAGTGGCTCTCATCGGGGGACAAAAACACCAAGTTTTTCCATATGCGAGCAAGTTTGAGGAGAAAGAAGAATATGATAAAGGCTTTGGAGAACTCTTTGGGAGTTATGATTGATGACCCGAATGAATTGAGGGCTATGGCTAACAACTTTTACAAAGAGTTGTACACCTCAGAGGGGGTGGAAGGCATTGAGGAGGTAATTGCACATGTTCCAGCCAAAGTCACCCCAGCCATGAATGCCGAGTTATGTGCTCCTTACACAAGGGAGGAGGTTAAGATAGCTCTGTTCCAAATGTCCCCAATCAAGTCGTCGGGGCCGGATGGCTTTCCAGCTCAATTTTATCAGAAACATTGGGACGTCTGTGGAGAGGAAGTAACCAATATTGTGCTGAGAATAGTTAGGGGTGAAGAGAAACCGGAATGCATTAATAACACCATCCTTGTGCTCATCCCAAAGGTGACAAATCCTACCCTTCTAGCTCAATTCAGACCAATCAATTTGTGTAATGTGCTTTACAAGATAGCTTCAAAAGTCATTGCCAATAGATTGAAGTGTGTGCTGCCAGAAATAATCTCTGAGGAACAATCTGCGTTTGTGCCTGGTAGGTTGATAATAGATAATATCATATGTGCATATGAATGTTTACATTTTATGAAGAGGAGCGGATCAAAGAGCAACAGCTTCTGTGCATTGAAGTTGGATATGATGAAGGCATATGACAGGCTTGAATGGGATTACTTAAAAGCCATCATGTGTAAGTTGGGTTTTGCACAAAGTTGGATAAACACAGTCATGGCTATGGTTTCTTCAGTATCTTTCTCAGGGATGTTTAATGGAGAAAAACTTGAGAATTTTATACCGACAAGGGGAATTCGGCAGGGAGATCCCATCTCCCCTTACCTTTTCTTGATTGCGGCAGAGGGCCTTTCGTGCCTCCTGAAATCCAGTTCTCAGTCATCTCTGTCAGGTATTAAGGTGGCTCCCATGGCTCCGGTCGTGAATCATCTTTTATTTGCAGACGACAGCCTGTTGCTATTCAAGGCAAGTGTGGAGGGTGCAGAGCGTGTGTCAAACCTGTTGGAGACATATTGCAGGGCATCGGGACAAAGAGTTAATAATGGCAAGTCATCCATATTTTTCAGTAGAGGGTGTCCTCAGAGCGAGAGAGAAGGTATTAAAACCTGTCTGAATGTGCACAATGAATCTCTTAGTGACCGATATCTGGGTTTACCAACTGATGTGGGACACTCAAAAAATGGCACTTTCAAATACCTACGTGATAGGGTGTGGGAGAAGGTGAAAGGGTGGATGGAAAAGCTCCTGTCAGCAGCTGGGAAAGAGGTGCTCATAAAATCAGTTGCTCAAGCAATCCCTGTGTACTCCATGTCTTGCTTTCGTCTACCAAGGGGCCTATGTGAAAGTGTGTCATCAATTATCAGACAGTTCTGGTGGGGTTCTAAGAGAGGTAAACGTAAGCCCGCTTGGGTATCATGGGATGTAATGATACAACCAAAGTATATGGGAGGTTTGGGCTTCCGTGATCTAGAGCTTTTAAATTTGGCGCTTCTAGCAAGGCAGGCTTGGAGGGTAATGACCGAACGAGAGTCATTGAGTGCACGAATCTTGAAGGCTATATATTATCCAAACTGCACTTTATTAGAAGCTGAACTAGGGTCACACCCGTCACAGATTTGGCGAGCACTGGTCGATGGCAGAGATATTTTGGCTCAGGGTATTATCCGCAGGATTGGTCACGGTGAGACCACCAATATTTGGAGGCATAACTGGATTCCTAGAGAAAACTACAAACGGCCGATCACCTCACTGGTTGATACGTCTTCGTCTGAAGGAAATATGCCCTAGAGGCAATAATAAAGTTATTATTTATTTCCTTATATCATGATAAATGTTTATTATTCATGCTAGAATTGTATTAACCGGAAACATAATACATGTGTGAATATATAGACAAACAGTATGTCACTAGTATGCCTCTACTTGACTAGCTTGTTAATCAAAGATGGTTATGTTTCCTAACCATGAACAAGGAGTTGTTATTTGATTAACAAGGTCACATCATTAGTTGAATGATCTGATTGACATGACCCATTCCGTTAGCTTAACACTTGATCGTTTAGTATGTTAATGCTTTCTTCATGACCCATACATGTTCCTATAACTATGAGATTATGCAACTCCGTTTACGGAGGAACACTTTGGGTACTACCAAGCGTCTGGCGTAGCTCGGGTGATTATAAAGGAGTACTACAGGTGTCTCCAAAGGTACTTGTTGGGTTGGCGTATTTTGAGATTAGGTTTTGTCACTCCGATTGTCGGAGAGGTATCTCTAGGCCTTCTCGGTAATACACATCACTTAAGCCTTGCAAGCATTACAACTAATGAGTTAGTTGTGAGATGATGTATTACGGAATGAGTAAAGAGACTTACGTAGCGAGATTGAACTAGGTATTGGATACCGACGATCGAATCTCGAGTAAGTAACATACCGATGACAAAGGGAACAACGTATGTCGTTATGCGGTTTGACCGATAAAGATCTTCGTAGAATATGTAGGAACCAATATGGGCATCCAGGTTCCGCTATTGGTTATTGACCGAGAATGGTTCTAGGTCATGTCTACATAGTTCTCGAACCCGTAGGGTCCGCACGCAACGTTTCGATGTGAGTTCATTATGAGTTTATAAGTATTGATGCACGAAGGTTGTTGAGTCCGGATGTGATCACGGACATGACGAGGAGTCTCGAAATGGTCGAGACATAAAGATTGATATATTGGAAGCCTACATTTGGACATCGGAAGTGTTCCGAGTGAATTCGAGAATTCTGAGAGTGCAGGGAGGTTACGGAACCACCGGGAACTACATGGGCCCATAGTGGCCTTGGAGGAAAGGAGAAAGGGCAGCCCTAGGTGGGCGCGCCCCCTTCCCTAGTCCTATTAGGACTAGGAAAGGTGGGCGCCCCCTCTCTCTCTTTCCCCTCAGGAATCCTAATCCAACTAGGATTGGAGGGAATCCTACTCCCGGAGGAGTAGGACTCCTTAGTCGCCTCCTCCTTGGGCGGCCACCTCCCCTTGGCTCCTTTTATATCTGGGGCAGGGGCACCCCATGACACACAAGTTGATCTCGGATCTTTCCTTAGCCGTGTCGGTGCCCCTTCCACCATATTCCACTTGGTCATATCGTCGCGGAGCTTAAGCGAAGCCTTGCGCCGGAGAAGTCATATCGTCGCGGAGCTTAGGCGAAGCCCTGCGTCGGTGGAGCATCAACATCGTCCCACGCCGTCGTCTTGTGGAACTCATCCCGACACTTTCTTTGGATCGGTCCGGGATCGTCATCGAGCTGAGCGTGTGCAGAACTTCGGAGGTGCCGACGTTCGGTGCTTGGATCGGTCGGATCGTGAAGGCGTCGACTACATCAACAGCGTTGTTATAACGCTTCCGCTTTCGGTCTCACGAGTGCGTGGGCGGACCTCTCCCTCTCGTTGCTATGCCATCACCATGGTCTTGCGTGATCGTAGGAAAATTTTGAAATTACTCGTTCCCCAGCAGTGGCATCCGAGCCTGGTTTTATGCGTTGATGTCATATGCAGAGTAGAACACAAGTGAGTTGTGGGCGATACAAATCATACTACCTACCAGCATGTCATACTTTGGTTCAGCGGTATTGTGAGATGAAGCGGCCCGGACCGACATTACGCCAGACGCTTACGCGAGACTGGTTTCACCGCTGTGAGCACTCGTTGCTTAAAGGTGTGGTGGCGGGTGTCTGTCTCTCTCACTTTAGTTGAACCGAGTGTGGCTCGCCCGGTCCTTGAGAAGGTTAAAGCGGAGTCTATTTGACGAAATATCGTTGTGGTTTTGATGCGTAGGTAAAACGGTTCTTGCTCAGCCCGTAGCAGCCACGTAAAACTTGCAACAACAAAGTAGAGGGCGTCTAACTTGTTTTGCAGGGCATGTTGTGATGTGATATGGTCAAGGCGTGATGCTATATTTTATTGTATGAGATGATCATGTTTTGTAACGAGTTATCGACAATCTGGCAGGAGCCATATGGTTGTCGCTTTATTGTATGAAATGCAAGCGCCATGTAATTGCTTTACTTTATCACTAAGCGATAGCGATAGTCGTAGAAGCAATAGTTGGCGAGGCGACAACGATGCTACGATGGAGATCAAGGTGTCGCGCCGGTGGCGATGGTGATCATGGCGGTGCTTGGCGATGGAATCACAAGCACAAGATGATGATGACCATATCATATCACTTATATTGATTGCATGTGATGTTTATCCTTTATGCATCTTATCTTGCTTTGATTGGCGGTAGCATTATAAGATGATCTCTCACTAAAATTATCAAGAAGTGTTCTCCTGAGTATGCACCGTTGCCAAAGTTCGTAGTACCCGGACACCACGTGATGATCGGGTGTGATAAGTTCTCGTCCATCTACAACGGTGCAAAACAGTTGCACACGGAATACTCAAGTTAAACTTGGCGAGCCTTGCATATAACAGATATGGCCTCGGAACACGGAGACCGAAAGGTCGGCGTGAATCATATAGTAGATATGATCAACATAGTGATGTTCACCATTGAAACTACTCCGTCTCACGTGATGATCGGACATGGTTTAGTTGATTTGGATCACGTGTTCACTTAGATGACTAGAGATGTCGTCTAAGTGGGAGTTTTTAATATGATTAATTGAACTTAAATTTATCATGAACTTAGTACTGATAGTATTTTGCTTGTCTATGTTTCTTGTAGATAGATGGCTCGTGCTGTTGTTCCGTTGAATTTTAATGCGTTCCTTGAGAAAGCAAAGTTGAAAGATGATGGTAGCAATTACGGACTGGGTCCGTAATTTGAGGATTATCCTCATTGCTGCACGGAAGAATTACGCCTGGAAGCTTTTGGGTGACAGGCCTGCTGCGAGATCTTGAGCGAAGTTGTGAGCGTCGGCAAAGCAGAGCTGATGACTACTCAATAGTTCGATGTGCCATGCTTTACGGCTTAGAACCGGGTCTTCAACGGCGTTTTGAGCGTCATGGAGCATATGAGATGTTCCAGGAGTTGAAGTTAATATTTCAAGCAAATGCCCGGATTGAGAGATATGAAGTCTCCAATAAGTTCTATAGCTGCAAGATGGAGGAGAATAGTTACATCGGTGAGCACATACTCAAAATGTCTAGGTATAACAATCACTTAATTCAGCTGGGAGTTAATCTTCCGGATGATAGTGTCATTGATGAATTCTCCAATCACGCCACCAAGCTACAAGAGCTTCGTGATGAACTATAATATGCAAGGGATGACTAAGACAATTCTGAGCTCTTGGCGATGCTAAAAGCAGCGGAGGTAGAAATCAAGAAAGAGCATCAAGTGTTGATGGTCAACAAGACCACTAGTTTCAAGAAAAGGGCAAAGGGAAGAAGAAGGAAACTTCAAAAGAACAGCAAGAAAGTTGCTGATCAAGAGAAGAAACCCAAGTCTGGACCTAAGCTGAAAGCGAGTGTTTTACTTGCAAGCAGATGGACCTTTGAAGCGGAACTGCCCCAAGTATTTGGCGGATAAAAGGATGGCAAGGTGAACAAATGTATATGTGATATACATGTTATTGATGTGTACCTTACTAGAGCTCGTAGTAGCACACAGGTATTTGATCTGGTTACATTGCTAATATTTGCAACTCAAAGCAGGGACTACTGAATAGACGAGCTTGGCAAAGGGCGAGGTGACGATCTTGCGTGGGAAATGGTTCCAAAGTCAATGTGATCGCGATTGCACGCTACCTCTACATCTACCTTGGGATTAGTTTTAGACCTAAATAATTGTTATTTGGTGCCAGCGTTGAGCATGAACATTATATCTGGATCTTGTTTAATGCGAGGCGGTTATTCATTTAAATCAGAGAATAATGGTTGTTCTATTTATATGAGTAATATCTTTTATGGTCATGCACCCTTGAAGAATGGTCTATTCTTGTTGAATCTCGACAAGTAGTGATACACATATTCATAATGTTGAAGCCAAAAGATGCAGAGTTGATAATGATAGTGCAACTTATTTGTGGCACTTGCCGTTTAGGTCATATCGGTGTAAAACGCATGAAGAAACTCCATCTTGATGGGCTTCGGAATCACTTGATTATGAATCACTTGGTACTTGCGAACCGTGCCTCATGGGCAAGATGACCAAAACGCCGTTCTCGGAACTATGGGCGAGCAACTGATTTGTTGGAAATCATACATCTTGATGTTTGTGGTCCAATGAATGTTGAGGCCTTGGCGGGTATCGTTATTTTCTCACCTTCACAGATGATTTGAGCAGATATGGGTATATCTACTTAATGAAACACAAATCTGAAACATTTGAAAAGTTCAAAGAATTTCAGAGTGAAGTGGAAAATCATCGTAACAAGAAAATAAAGTTTCTACGATCTGATCGTGGAGGAGAATATTTGAGTTCTGAGTTTGGTTTACATTTGAAACAATGTGGAATAGTTTAGCAACTCCGCCACCGGAACACCACGGAGAAATGGTGTGTCGAGCGTCGTGTCGTACTTTACTAGATATGGTGCGATCTATGATGTCTATTTCCGATTTACCGCTATCGTTTTGGGGTTATGCTTTAGAGGCGGCCGCATTCACGTTAAATAGGACACCGTCAAAATCCGTTGAGACGACGCCTTATGAACTGTGGTTTGGCAAGAAACCAAAGTTGTCGTTTCTTAAAGTTTGGGGCTGCGATGCTTATGTAAAGAAACTTCAACCGGATAAGCTCGAACCCAAATCGGAAAATGTGTCTTCATAGGATACCCAAAGGAGACTGTTGGGTACACCTTCTATCACAGATCTGAAGGCAAGATTTTCGTTGCTAAATTCGGATCCTTTCTAGAGAAGGAGTTTCTCTCGAAAGAAGTGAGTGGGAGGAAAGTAGAACTTGATGAGATAATCGTATCTACTCCCTTATTGGAAAGTAGTTCATCACAAGAAATGGTTCTGTGACAACTACACCAATTAGTGAGGAAACTAATGATGATGATCATGAAGCTTGGATCAAGTTACTCTTGAACCTCGAGGTCAACGAGTAAAATACGCACTGAGTGGTACGGTAATCTTATTCGGAAGTCATGTTACTTGACCATGGCGAACCTACAAACTATGAAGAAGCGATGGTGAGCCCAGATTCCATAAAATGGCTGGAAGCCATGAAATCTGAGATGGGATCCATGTATGAGAACAAAGTATGGACTTTGGTTGACTTGCCCGATGATCGGCAAGCCATTGAAAATAAATGGATCTTTAAGAAGAAGACTGACGCTGATGGTAATATAACTGTCTACAAAGCTCGACTTGTTGCGAAAGGTTTTCGACAAGTTCAAGGGTTGACTACGATGAGACTTTCTCACCCGTAGCGATGCTTAAGTCTGTCCGAATCATGTTAGCAATTGCGCATTTATGATTATGAAATTTGGCAAATGGATGTAAAACTGCATTCTTGAATGGATTTCTAGAAGAAGAGTTGTATATGATGCAACCAGAAGGTTTTGTCGATCAAAGGGTACTAACAAAGTGTGCAAGCTCCAGCGATCAATTTATGGCCTGGTGCAAGCCTCTCGGAGTTGGAATAAGCGTTTTGATAGTGTGATCAAAGCATATGGGTTTGTCTGAGACTTTTGGAGAAGCCTGTATTTACAAGAAAGTGAGTGGGAGCTCAGTAGCATTTCGATATTATATGTGGACGACATATTATTGATTGGAAATGATATAGAATTTCTGGATAGCATAAAGGATACTTGAATAAAAGTTTTCAATGAAAGACCTCGGTGAAGCTGCTTACATATTGGGCATCAAGATCTATAGAGATAGATCAAGGCGCTTAATTGGACTTTCACAAAGCACATACCTTGATAAAGTTTTGAAAAGTTCAAAATGGATCGAGGCAAAGAAAGGTTTTTACTGTATTACAAGGTGTAAGATTGAGTCGGACTCAATGCCCGACCACAAGCAGAAGATAGAGAAAATGAAAGATGTTCCTATGCTTCAGCCATAGGCTCTATCATGTATGCAATGCTGTGTACCAGACTGACGTATGCTTAGCTGTAAGCTTGGCAGGAAGGTACCAAAGTAATCCGAGTGGATCCTTTGGACAGCGGTCAAGAACATCTGAAATACGAAAAGGACTAAGGATATGTTTCTCATATATGGAGGTGACAAAGAGCTAGTCGTAAATGGTTACGTCGATGCAAGCTTTGACACCGATCCGGACGATTCTAAATCGCAAACCGGATCGTGTTTTTATTAAGCGGTGGAGCTGTCGGTTGGTGCAGTTCTAAACAAAGCATCGTGGCGGGATCTACATGTGAAGCGGAGTACATAGCTGCTTGAAGCAGCAAATGAAGAAGTCTGGATGAAAGAGTTCATTTCCGATCTAGGTGTCATACCTAGTGCATCGGGACCAATGAAGATCTTCGTGACAATCTTGGTGCAATTGCCTTGGCAAAGGAATCCAGATTTCACAAGAGGACCAAGCATATCAAGAGGCGCTTCAATTCCATTGGGACCAAGTCCAAGTGGGAGACATAGAGATTTGCAAAATACATACGGATCTGAATGTTGCAGACCGTTGACTAAGCCTCTTCCACGAGCAAAACATGATCAGCACCAAGACTCCATGGGTGTTAGGATCATTACTTTGTAATCTAGATTATTGACTCTAGTGCAAGTGGGAGGCTGAAGGAAATATGCCCTAGAGGCAATAATAAAGTTATTATTTATTTCCTTATATCATGATAAATGTTTATTATTCATGCTAGAATTGTATTAACCGGAAACATAATACATGTGTGAATATATAGAAAAACAGTATGTCACTAGTATGCCTCTACTTGACTAGCTTGTTAATCAAAGATGGTTATGTTTCCTAACCATGAACAAGGAGTTGTTATTTGATTAACAAGGTCACATCATTAGTTGAATGATCTGATTGACATGACCCATTCCGTTAGCTTAACACTTGATCGTTTAGTATGTTAATGCTTTCTTCATGACCCATACATGTTCCTATAACTATGAGATTATGCAACTCCGTTTACGGAGGAACACTTTGGTACTACCAAGCGTCTGGCGTAACTAGGTGATTATAAAGGAGTACTACAGGTGTCTCCAAAGGTACTTGTTGGGTTGGCGTATTTGAGATTAGGTTTTGTCACTCCGATTGTGGAGAGGTATCTCTAGGCCTTCTCGGTAATACACATCACTTAAGCCTTGCAAGCATTACAACTAATGAGTTAGTTGTGAGATGATGTATTACGGAACGAGTAAAGAGACTTACTGTGCGAGATTGAACTAGGTATTGGATACCGACGATCGAATCTCGGTAAGTAACATACCGATGACAAAGGAACAACGTATGTCGTTATGCGGTTTGACCGATAAAGATCTTCAGTAGAATATGTAGGAACCAATATGGGCATCCAGGTTCCGCTATTGGTTATTGACCGAGAATGGTTCTAGGTCATGTCTACATAGTTCTCGAACCCGTAGGGTCCGCACGCTTAACGTTCGATGACAGTTCATTATGAGTTTATAAGTATTGATGCACGAAGGTTGTTCGAGTCCGGATGTGATCACGGACATGACGAGGAGTCTCGAAATGGTCGAGACATAAAGATTGATATATTGGAAGCCTACATTTGGACATCGGAAGTGTTCCGAGTGAATTCGGGAATTTACCGGAGTACTGGGAGGTTACCGGAACCCCCCGGGAACTACATGGGCCCATAGTGGGCCTTGGAGGAAAGGAGAAAGGGCAGCCCTAGGTGGCCGCGTGCCCCCCTTCCCTAGTCCTATTAGGACTAGGAAAGGTGGGCCGCCCCCCTCTCTCTTTCCCCTCAGGAATCCTAATCCAACTAGGATTGGAGGGGAATCCTACTCCGGAGGAGTAGGACTCCTGGTGCGCCTCCTCCTTGGGCGGCCACCTCCCCTTGGCTCCTTTATATCTGAGGCAGGGGCACCCATGACACACAAGTTGATCTACGGATCTTTCCTTAGCCGTGTCGGTGCCCCTTCCACCATATTCCACTTCGGTCATATCGTCGCGGAGCTTAGGCGAAGCCTGCGCCGGAGAAGTCATATCGTCGCGGAGCTTAGGCGAAGCCCTGCGTCGGTGGAGCATCAACATCGTCCACCACGCCGTCGTCTTGTGGAACTCATCCCGACACTTTGCTGGATCGGTCCGGGATCGTCATCGAGCTGAGCGTGTGCGAACTTCGGAGGTGCCGACGTTCGGTGCTTGGATCGGTCGGATCGTGAAGGCGTCGACTACATCAACAGCGTTGTTATAGCGCTTCGCTTTCGGTCTCACGAGTGCGTGGACGGACACTCTCCCCTCTCGTTGCTATGCCATCACCATGGTCTTGCGTGATCGTAGGAAATTTTTTGAAATTACTACGTTCCCCAACATCATCGTATCTACTTTTCCAAACACTTTTGCCCTTGTTTTGGACTCTAACTTGTATGATTTGAATGGAACTAACCCGGACAGACGCTGTTTTCAGCAGAATTGTCATGATGTTGCTTTATGTGCAGAAAACAAAAGTTCTCGGAATGACCTGAAACTCCACGGGATGCCTTATAAAAAATAATAAAAAATCATCGCCAAAGATGAAGACCAGGGGGCCCACACCCTGTCCACAAGGGTGGGGGGCGCGTCCCCTCCCCCTGGGCGCGCCCCCCTACATCGTGGCCCCCCTGGAGACCCTTCGACGCCAACTCCCTCCATATATTGGCTTTCGGGGAGAAAAAAATCAGAGAAAAAGTTTCATCGCGTTTTACGATATAGAACCGCCGCCAAGCCCTAATCTCTCTCGGGAGGGCTGATCTGGAGTCCGTTCAGGGCTCCGGAGAGGGGGATTCGTCGTCGTCGTCATCATCAACCATCCTCCATCACCAATTTCATGATGCTCACCGCCGTGCGTGAGTAATTTCATCGTAGGCTTGCTGGACGGTGATGGGTTGGATGAGATTTATCATGTAATCGAGTTAGCTTTGTTAGGGTTTGATCCCTAGTATCCACTATGTTCTGAGATTGATGTTGCTATGACTTTGCTGTGCTTAATGCTTGTCACTAGGGCCCGAGTGCCATGATTTCATATCTGAACCTACTATGTTTTCATGAATATATGTGTGTTCTTGATCCTATCTTGCAAGTCTATAGTCACCTACTATGTGTTATGATCCGGCAACCCCGAAGTGACAATAATCGGGACCACTCCCGGTGATGACCGTAGTTTGAGGAGTTCATGTATTCACTATGTGCTAATGCTTTGTTCCGGTTCTCTATTAAAAGGAGGCCTTAATATCCCTTAGTTTCCAATAGGACCCCGCTGCCACTGGAGGGTAGGACAAAAGATGTCATGCAAGTTCTTTTCCATAAGCACGTATGACTACATTAGGAATACATGCCTACATTATATTGATGAATTGGAGCTAGTTCTGTGTCACCCTATTTTTTGACTGTTACATGACGAACCACATCCGGCATAATTATCCATCACTGATCCGGTGCCTACGAGTTTTCCATATACTGGTTTACGCTTATTTACTTTTCCGCTGCTACTGTTACAATCACTACAAAAATACCAAAAACATTACTTTTGTTGTCTTTACTTTTGTTACCGTTACCACCACTATCATATTACTTTGCTACTAAACACTTTGTTGCAGATACTAAGTTTCCTGGTGTGGTTGAATTGACAACTCAGCTGCTAATACTTGAGAATATTCTTTGGCTCCCCTTGTGTCGAATTAATAAATTTGGGTTGAATACTCTACCCACGAAAACTATTGCGATCCCCTATACTTGTGGGTTATCAAGACCTTTTTCTAGCGCCGTTGCGGGAGCATAGCTCTATTCTTTGAGTCACTTGGGATTTATATCTCTGGACACTATGAAGAACTTGAAAGGCGCTAAGACAACAATTTATCCCTCAACTACGAGGGAGGTAAGGAACGCCATCTAGCTCGCACTTGATTCACCTACATTATGAGTAAGCTAGCGACACCTAAACCTGCTTACGCTATTAGTTCCGATATGTCGCATGTTATTGATGATGCCATACGCTATGCATGATACTTATGATGAAACTACTTCTATGCTTGATACTCTGTGCCCCTTGGTGAATTTCTAGATGAACAAATTTCTAGGTCTAGAGAAAGAGAAATTATTGAAACTGAATACAATGATGAAAGTGATGATGAAAATATGCCTGCTATTCACGAGGGTTATCTTTTGATGCTGAATCTTACGCAGCTATTTTTTCTTATGAGGATAGATATGAACTTAAGAGTCTGCTAGTTAAATGGAGTAAAGAATCTCTTAGAGATAGGATGAGACCTGACCTGCTTTTGCTACTTCACCTATCGTGTTCTGATAAGGATTATTATGAATTCTCTATTGATCTGATATAATTACTTTGGTTGAATCTGATCCTTTTATGGCTATGAATCTGAAACTGTTGTGGCACATCTTACTAAGTTAAATGATATAGCTGCCCTGTTTACTAATGATGAGAGATCGCGCTACTTTTATATACTCAAAATATTTCCGTTCTCATTAAAGGGTGATGCTAAGATATGGTTTAATTCTCTTGATCCTGGTTGTGTGCGTAGTCCCGGGATATGATTTATTACTTCTCGCTAAATATTTCCCTGCTCATAAGAAACAAGCTGCTTTGAGGGATATATATAATTTTGTGCAAATTGAAGAAGAGAGTCTCCCACAAGCTTGGGGAGGCTTCAAGTTACTATAATGCTTTGCTGATCATCCTCTTAAGAAACCTGAAATACTTGATATCTTTTATAATGGACTAACCGATGCTTCAGAGATTACCTCGATAGTTGTGCTGGTTCTCTTTTCAGGGAAAGAACACGGATGAAGCTGAAATTCTATTGAATAATATGTTGACAAATGAAAATAATTGGGCGCCTCTGAGCCAACTCCGAGCCAGCTCTGAGCCAATTCATGAGCCTATTCCTAAACAAACTCCGAAGAAGAGGTGTTCTATTTCTCGTCCGAAGATATGCAAGAGGCAAAGAAATCTATGAAAGAAAAAGGTATTAAAGCTGAAGATGTTAAGAATTTACCTCCTATTGAAGAAATACATGGTCTTAATTTACACTTTGTTGAAGAAGTGTATGATCTCAATTCTTTATTCACTGAAGAACCTCCTGATCCCGATATCCCGACACAGGTAGTAAAGGTAAATTCTCTCTATAGATATGATAAAGTTGAAGTACCTCCTACTAAAATTGCTAGTCAGTGCTTGGATGAGCTTGATAACTTTATGTTTAAGCAAGATGACCTTAATGCTTATTTGGTAGACAGTTAAAACAGAATACCTTTATGATTAAACGCTTGAGTGATTATATGGCTAATATTAGAGGTGAACTTAAACTTGTTAGCAAACATGCTTCCATGGTTACCACTCAAGTAGAACAAGTACTTAAAGCTCAAAAAGAAGTGCTTAATGAAATGAATAGTAAGAAAAATGATTATGTTGTTAGAGTGGCTACTAGAACTGGTAGAATGACTCAGAACCTTTGTATCTGAAGGCCACCCAAGAGAATCGAGCAAGATTCTCGGAGAAATAATATTGATGTACCTAGTTCTTCTAAAAGGAAGAAAAAGAAAAATGATAGGACTGTGCAAACTTCTAGTGAACCTATTCTTTGAACCACACGATAATCCAAATGATGTCTCTATGTCGATCTTTGAAACACAATCGGTAATGAACATGAACCTAGTGAAAATGTTAATGATAATGTTCATGATGATGCTCAACCTAGTAATGATAATGATGTAGAAGTTGAACCCGATGTTGATCTTGATAACCCACAATCAAAGAATCAACGTTATGATAAGAGAGATTTTGTTGCTAGGAAGCATGGTAAAGAAAGAGAACCATGGGTTCAGAAACCCATGCCTTTTCCTCGAAACCATCCAAGAAAAAGGGTGATGAGGATTTTGAGCGCTTTCTTTGAAATGATTAGACCCATCTTTTTGCGTATGCGATTGGTGATATGCTCAAAATGAATCCTTATGCTAAATATATGAAAGATATTGTTACAAATAAAAGAAAGATACGGAAGCTGAAATTTCCACCATGCTTGCTAATTATACTTTTAAGGGTGGAATACCAAAGAAACTTGGAGATCCAGGAGTACCTACTATACCATGCTCCATTAAGAGAAATTATGTTAAAACTGCTTTATGTGATCTTGGAGCGGTGTTAGTGTTATGCCTCTCTCTTTATATCATATACTTGACTTGAATAAGTTGACACCTCTGAAATATCTTTGCAAATGGCTGATAACTCAACTGCTATACTGCCGATATTTGTGAGGATGTGCCTGTTGTGGTTGCAAAGCGTTACTATTTTAACGGACTTTGTTATTCTTGATATTCCGAGGGCGATAGTATGTCTATTATTCTTGGAAGACCTTTCCTTAATACTGCAGGGGCTGTTATTGATTGCAACAAAGGCAATGTCACTTTTCATGTTAATGGTAATGAGTATACGGTACACTTTCCGAGGAAACAACCTCAAGTTCATAGTATCAACTCTATTGGAAAAATTCCATCGATTATATTTGGAGGTTTTGAATTTCCTCTCCCTACTGTCAAGAAGAAATATGATATACTTATTATTGGGGATGTCCATATCCCGTTGAGGTAACTATAGTGTTATTGAAATTTCTCCGGTTCCATGATTATCGGAATGAGTTTGTTAACAAGACTTGATCAACCTTGTTAGTGGATTCTTTTTGATGAGCACGAGATGGATGAAACTAGAAGCACAACCTTCTGTACCCTCTTTATATTTTCTGTTACTTAGTAGTAATAAAGTAAAAATAGTATTTTTCTGTCTGTTTCCTGATTTATCCGTGCAATATAAAAATACCCCGAAAATAAAAGTCCTCAGAAAATATGATTTTTTCGGGAATATTTGAGGATTTATAGTGCAAAAATTACCGCGGGGGGAACTGCCACCTGGCCACGAGGGTGGAGGGCGCGCCCCCTGCCTCGTGGGCCCACGGTGGCCCTCCTCCACTTATCCCTGCACCCATCTTCTTCCTTTGCCTCACACAAACCCGAAAAACCAACTCAAGCTCGTTTTCCTGCCACTTTTGCTGTGATTTTCGATCTCCTTGCTCAAAGCACCTCTCGCAAAACTGCTTGGGGAGATTGTTCCTTGGTATGTGACTCCTCCATTGGTCCAACTAGTTTTTGTTCTAGTGCTTTATTCATTGCAAGTTTGTTCTGCATAGGTGACCATGTTCTTGAGCTTGCATGTCAAATTTATATGGTTCCAAGTAGCTCTAATGCTTGATATATGCCCTAGGCACTTGTATGAGTAGTTGCTATCAGTTTTATTGGAGTTGGTTCACTTTTGTTTGAAGTTACTAAAAATTTCAGAATTATTTTTTAGAGAAAACAATATGCTTAGGAAGATGTTCCAAGGTGGTTCTTCAAGGAAGCAAGGTCCCAGGCTTGCAATGCATGATGCTGACGAGGAACCACCAAGAGACGCTCTTGTGAGGCCCTGTGAATGGCCTTCTGAAAAATTTATGGATCAAGCGGGAATTAAAGAAGAATTTAACGCATATTTGCGTACTGCCGGTCTTGAGGACTTTGAAGCTGACAAATGCCCCCAGTATCGTGACCTCACAAGTTCATTTGTGGGGAGGTTTGAGTTTTCATCTTCGCGTAATTCTCCTTCAGTCATGTTTGACCTTTATGACAAATCTTATACCATGGACTTAGAGGATTTCACTCTTGCATGCAAACTTCCATCTTGGGGTAGTATCAGGGATCCCCCTAAATCTGAATATAGAGACTTTCTTGCTAGAATAACTATTGGGGAATCTAGGGATATAACGCAAGCTACTATAGGGAGCATTCACTTTCCTGCTATACATTATTTTGCTCTCTTCATAGGTAGATGCATAAATGCTAAGGATGAAGCATGTCACATGTGTGCCCCTGATCTCAGCATTCTCAGAAGTGCTGTGTTAGGGGACCAATCTTATCATATGGAGCCATTGTAGCTCGTAGGTTGCATCTTACTAGACATAACGAAGATTTCTTTGGAAGAATTTATGCAACCCGCTTAGCTAATTTTCTTGATATAGACATTTGTGAGGGTGATATGGAGTTACCCCCTACTTATTTAGATTTTGATTCTATGGTTTCCCACCAGTTTGTTGAGAGGACTGGACCACCTCTCCAGTATCGACTAATCTTTAACAAACGACATGTTGTCCATATTACTCTTCCTGCTCCTACCTTCTTTGATTTTCAGACGAGAGGAAGATATATTATTACCAAAGAGGAGGCAGATGAGTACGAGAGGAGAGCGGAGGCGGCTCGATGCCACGCTGCAGCTCAGGAGGCAATAGCAGCTGCATCATGAGATGACCCACTACACCTACGGGTATCGGCCGAGGCTATCCTCGGCAATAGACCAACAGGCCAAAAGCCTAAGCTTGGGGAATACGTATTCTCACCGACATTACATTCATGTTCACACACACTCATTGCTAGATGTCGGTGCTCATACTCTTTCACTGTAATATCCATGCTAGTTTATTTTCCTTTTTCCTGCTTTCTTCTTGTGTGTTTAATAAACCTTAAGAAAAACCAAAAAAAATTAGTAGTAGTTTATTTTTCCTGCTGTAGTAGTAATAATTAAAAAGGAAACCCCAAAATATTTCCCGTTATTCTTTTGCTTGTTGGGAGCTTTCCCTTGTAAATAGTTTTATTCCTTTTCTTTTCTTTGGGGGTCAGTAGGAGAAGACCATAATTAAATTGTTGAAGTGGCTCTTATATGCATTATTGTTGATTTAACCAAGAGCCCATATTGCCTTGTCTTCTCCTGTTTATTGAATGCTCGCAGATTCCAGCTTAGTCCAATGCACGTGCACTCTTATTATTATTTACACCGTTCGGTCGTGCAAGTGAAAGGCAATTATGATGATATATGATGGACTGGCTGAGATGGGAAAAGCTGGTATGAACTCGACCTCTTTTGTTTTTGTAAATATGATGAGTCCGTCGTTCTTGATTCAGCTTATTATGAATAAACATGTTTGCAATGACAATTAGAGATCATAGTTGCTTGTGCCATGCTTGATTAGCTATGAGTTATAATGGTATACCTTGCGTGCCAACATGCTATTAAAATGGTTGTGATGTGGTATGATGGGTTGGTATCCTCCTTTGAATGATTTAAGTGACTTGACTTGGCACATGTTCACGCATGTAGTTGAAACAAATCAACATAGTCTTCACGATATTTATGTTCATGGTGGATTATATCCTACTCATGCTTGTATTCAATGTTTATTAATTTTAATGCATGTTCATGACTGTTGTCGCTCTCTAGTTGGTCGTTTCCCAGTCTTTTGCTAGCCTTCACTTGTACTAAGCGGGAATACTGCTTGTGCATCCAATCCCTTAAACCCCAAAGGTATGCCATATGAGTCCACTATACCTTTCTATATGCGGTATCTACCCGCCGTTCCAAGTAAATTTGTATGTGCCAAACTCTAAACCTTCAAATAATCATTCTGTTTTGCATGCTTGAATAGCTCATATATCAACTAGTGCTGCCCTTATCTTTCGTGTTAGGCGGGTTATTCTCAAGAGGAGTGGACTCCGCTCCTCACTCACGAGAAAATGGCTGGTCACCAGGATGCCCAGTCCCATGCTTTATGCAAACTAAATCAAAATAATTGCAAACAAAACTCCCCCTGGGACCCGTTGAATGTTGGAGGCACTCGTTGTTTCGAGCGAGCCATGGATTGATGCTTGTGGAGGAGGGGGAGTATAAACTTTACCATTCTGTTTTGGAACCGCCTATAATTTGTTTAGCATGGAAGATATCGTCATCTCTTAGTTGTTATGTTGACAATGAAAGTATGCCGCTCAAAATATAATTTATCTCTATTTCAAAATCGAGCTCTGGCACATCTACAAATCCCTGCTTCCCTCTGCGAAGGGTCTATCTATTTACTTTCATGTTGAGTCATCACCCTCTTATTAAAAGCACTAGCTGGAGAGCACAGCTGTCATTTGCATTCATTATTGTTAATTTATATCGGGTATGACTATGATTGGATCTCTTTTACCATGAATTACAATGTCTAGTCAGTCCTTGATCTTTGAAGGTGCTCTGCATTTATGTTTCTTGGTCTCGAGAAAGGGCTAGCGAGATACCATCTTGTTATATCATATTATGATTATTTTGAGAAAGTGTTGTCATCCGAGATTTATTATTATGGCTTGCTAGTTGATTATGTTATTGATATGAGTAAACATGAGACCTAGGAGTTATTGCAAATGTGGTTAGTTATGATCTTTGCTGAAAACCTGAATGCTGGCTTGACATAGGTACAACAACAAGAGCAAACAGAGTTTGTAAAAGTTTTTCTTTTTCTCTTTCAGTTTGTCAACTGAATTGCTTGAGGACAAGCAAGGGTTTAAGCTTGGGGGAGTTGATACGTCTCCATCGTATCTACTTTTCCAAACACTTTTGCCCTTATTTTGGACTCTAACTTGTATGATTTGAATGGAACTAACTTGATGACGCTGTTTTCAGCAGAATTGCCATGATGTTGTTTTATGTGCGAGAAAACAAAAGTTCTCGGAATGACCTGAAACTCCACGGGATGCCTTATAAAAATAATAAAAATCCTCGCCAAAGATGAAGACCAGGGGCCCACACCTGTCCACGAGGTGGGGCGCGCCCCTCCCTGGCGCCCCCTACCTCGTGGGCCCTTGGAGACCCTCGCGCCGACTCCAACTCCATATATTGGCTTTGGGAGAAAAAATCAGAGAAAAAGTTTCATCGCGTTTTACGACACGGAGCCGCCGCCAAGCCCTAATCTCTCTCGGGGCTGATCCGAGTCCGTTCGAGGGCTCGGAGAGGAGATCGTCGTCGTCGTCATCATCAACCATCCTCCATCACCAATTTCATGATGCTCACCGCCGTGTGTGAGTAATTCCATCGTAGGCTTGCTGGACGGTGATGGGTTGGATGAGATTTATCATATAATCGAGTTAGCTTTGTTAGGGTTTGATTCCTAGTATCCACTATGTTCTGAGATTGATGTTGCTATGACTTTGCTGTGCTTAATGCTTGTCACTAGGGCCCGAGTGCCATGATTTCATATCTGAACCTATTATGTGTGTTCTTGATCCTATCTTGCAAGTCTATAGTCACCTACTACTATGTGTTATGATCCGGCAACCCCGAAGTGACAATAATCGGGACCACTCCCGGTGATGACCGTAGTTTGAGGAGTTCATGTATTCACTATGTGCTAATGCTTTGTTTCGGTTCTCTATTAAAAGGAGGCCTTAATATCCCTTAATTTCCAATAGGACCCCGCTGCCACGGGAGGGTAGGACAAAAGATGTCATGCAAGTTCTTTTCCATAAGCACGTATGACTATATTCGGAATACATGCCTACATTATATTGATGAATTGGAGCTAGTTCTGTGTCACCCTATGTTATGACTGTTACATGACGAACCACATCCAGTATAATTATCCATCACTGATCCGGTGCCTACGAGTTTTCCATATACTGGTTTACGCTTATTTACTTTTCCGCTGCTACTGTTACAATCACTACAAAAATACCAAAAACATTACTTTTGTTGTCTTTACTTTTGTTACCGTTGCCACCACTATCATATTACTTTGCTACTAAACACTTTGCTGCAGATACTAAGTTTCCAGGTATGGTTGAATTGATAACTCAGCTGCTAATACTTGAGAATATTCTTTGGCTCCCCTTGTGTCGAATCAATTTGGGTTGAATACTCTACCCTCGAAAACTGTTGTGATCCCCTATACTTGTGGGTTATCACTGGTACCCTCCCCGCCACAGACAGTCTCTGAACTTATTCAACCATCAACTGCTTAATGGAGATCTCAGTTCATACGTTCGGTATTTACTCCTTTCGATGCTGAAGCTATACTCAAAATCCCGGTGTGCACTCGAAGAGTTGACGATTTTTGGGCGTGGGGTGAGGAACCGAGGGGAAACTTCACAGTTGGTTCGGCTTACCGTATGCTAGTTCGGACTAAGTTTAACAGAGAAGGATGGCTCGAGGAGCGAGGGGGGTCTTCAAGTACAGATGCCGAAGGAAAAGAATGGAAAGCTCTGTGGAAGCTTCAGATCCCGTCCAAAGTGAAAGTGTTCCTATGGCGCCTGGCTCGGCATTCCATGCCATCAATGGACCTCCTGCATCGATGAAACATGGCTACCTCGTCCTCGTGTAATCTCTGTGGAGTCGTGATTCGTGGAAACATGCACTTTTCGATTGCCCCTCGTCACGGAGCACCTGGGCTTTATCATCGGAAGTGATTTTGGACTACCTAAGTTCAAATATGACGGAGTGTGCGAAGAAGTGGCTATTTGAAGCGCAAGAGGCTCTATCTGAGGAGGCATTTATCAGAGTGGGAGTCACCCTTTGGGCCATCTGGGGAGCCCGACGAAAAGCTATCTACGAAGATATTCATAAAAGTCCGTTTGCCATCCATAGTTTCATTAATTCATATTTGGATGAAACAAAACTGTTGCGGCCAGAGAACAGAAGCATAAGGAGCACGCCGGTGCGGCCATCAGGCTGGATTGCACCACCGGAAAACTACTCGAAGCTTAATGTAGATGCTACAGTACATCGTCAGGGGCATGTTGGAGCTATGGGAGCTATCTGTCGCGACCAAGCTGGTCCATTCCTTGGAGCTTCTGCTATAGTGTACAACATTGGTGATCCAGCTACTTTGGAGGTGATGCCATACGGGAGCAGTGGTGAATCTACCCGTGAGGCTTCGATAGGCTCGAGCCTTCCCTGCAAAATCGCGAAATTGTTTTTTACTAGCATGCATCGGCAGGCCCAGCCCAGAAGAAGCTGGCCAGCCAGCCCATGCGGCCTATTTAAGCAAATTAGGCAGAACATCCACACCCGCATGAGCAGACAACACCCGCAGCCCGCATGGCCGCATGCTTCCCTGCTAATTTCTCTCTGGACTCTTTCTAATGGACGCGGATTTGGTGAACATGGTTGACTGTGTATATTTAAAAAACAAATTCAGAATTTTTTGATTTTTTTAGCATTTTTTGAATTTACTATTCATAAAGGGTGCGCGCGCACCCTTTATGAATTTAGGAGCTCAAATGTTGAGGCTCACAAACATAGCGAGACATGCTTTATCTTTGGGACCTGGCCGTCATGTTTGGTTTCCCGTGGGGATTCCGTTCGTCCATGTAAACAGTGTGATGGTTTGAAATAAAAAGTCTCGCGAGGTTGTCTCAAAAAAAACCTGAAACAGACGCATTGTATACTGCCTTTGTCTGCATAAAAGCTTCGTGAGGTTATCAAATGTGAAACCGATGTCATCTTGGGATCTTTCTTTCATTCCTGTAAACGCTGTGACGATTTAATAAAAGCTTCGTGAGGTTGTCAAAAAACCTGAAACGGACGCATCGTATACTGCCTTTGTCTGCATGTACATACGTGTTCATCGGTGCAGGCCATTCGCAAAAAAAAAAAATGCTCATTGGTGCACGCCAGGCATAGGACTTTTCACGGACGAGTTGGTTGGTTGAAAGGTAGGATTATTGCTCCAGACACGGCACTGGAAAGCGAACTTGGACACATTCCATCCACGTTCACGGGACATAGCCCTAGCTCCTACCTCACCATCCTAGCGCCGTGCACGTCCTTTACACCTGAATTGCATGCGGCCACTAAATTATTCATTTTGCTACGCAACGCAACCAACATTTCACTCACGGTAATAATCAGCAACGGCAGAGGGTGAACAGAACAAAATCACGGTAATAATCAGGGGTGAGAGTGAGACACACACTACACTGGCCGGGATCATCCAAATGGCGACCGGCATCAGCAACGGCAGAGGCCCATCGACCAACGACGAGCTCCAGTCCCTCCTCGTCGCCGCGCGGCCGTTCCTCCGGGGCGACCTCGCGGCCGTCGACCCTGAGCTCCCCTCGCTCGTCTCAGTCCTCGTGTCGGCCGGCGCCGGCGAGTGCTACCACAAGCACGGCACCTTCCTCGCCCACCTCCTCGACGTCTACCGCATCCTCCGCCTCTGGGGCGCGCCCGACGCCGTCGCCCGCTGCGGCCTCTTCCACTCCTCCTACTCCAACTCCTACGTCAACCTCGCCATCTTCGAGCCCGACGTCAGCCGCGCCCGCGTCCGCGCCATCGTCGGCGCCGCCGCCGAGCGGCTCGTGCACCTCTTCTGCGTCGTCCCGCGCCAGCCGCTCATGCACGACGACCTCCACCTCCGCTACACCGACGCCGAGCTCCGGGACCACCTCGCCGCCGCCGAGGCGTCCCTCCAGGCCGCGCGTTCCGGCGAGGGCAGGGCGGAGGACAAGGCGGAGCCGTGGCGCGTGAAGCTGCGGTCCGTGGTGCCGGAGGAGGGCGTGGTGGTGCCGCACATCCGGACGGGGGAGCCGGTGGCGCTGTCGCGGCGTGTGCTCGCGGTGTTCGTGCTGATGACCATCGCCGACTTAAGCGACCAGCACACGGACTACCAGGACAAGCTGTTCCGCAACGACGACGGGCGCCTCGAGTTCGCCGGCGACAACTGGGCCGCGCTCTGGCCGGGGACCGGCAAGCCGGGGCTGTGGATGAGCGCCATGTCCAGGCTCGCCGCGCTGTACCGCCTCATCGCCACCGACGAGCAGCTCCGCCACATGGAGGATGGGTCCACGAAGACGACGGCGGACGAACAGGACGCGGGCCTGGAGCTCTGCATCCCGCCCGTGTTCGACCGGTGCAGCAAGGTGCTGGACCCCAGCGAGCAGATCGCGGCGAGGGACCTGTACTGGGAGGCGATCTGCAGCGACGGCAAGGAGGGCGCGGAGTCGCTGCTGCGGCGGTGCATCGCGAAGAACCCGTACGTGGGGGAGCCGTGGCTGGTGCTGGCTCAGGTGCTGCTGAACGGCGGAGGGAGGTGGGAGGAGGCGGAGGCCGCGGCGGAGGAGGGGCTGAGGCTGGTGCTGGAGTGGGGCAGCAGCTGGGACAAGAGGATGTCATGGGAGGGGTGGGTGTCATGGGGGAGGGTGATGAGGGACAAGGCCAAGGAGAAACAATGGCCGCGCTCCGCCTGGGGCATCATCAACCTCGGACTCGTCAAGCACATCCACGACCACAACTAGCTGCCCTCATTTATAACTCGCCTACTTGTGGTGCTTACTTAGCGCGAGTCTGTGTTAATTAGCTGTGTGATGGTGTGGTATCTGAGTATGTGACCTATGTTTGTGTCATTGTGTGTTCGTTAGCGTGATGGCGTGGTGCCTGAGCATATTGCTCGTATGGTTTGTTAATGAATAGCTGCTAATAATGCAAGAGAGTGGTTTTTCAAGTCCCAGATGTCCTTACATAATTTATTTAAAAATCCAAAACTTCGTGACATCAAATATGCCCAAACTTGTAGGTGCTTATAAGGTTTCATGACAAAAAAGGAGAGGCAAAAGTCTAAAAAAAAAACATTGATATGGTAGTCGAAGTCTGAAATTAACCCTGAATTCAAGTCCTTGAAATAAGCACCCTGTCTTGTACTCCCTCCGTCCTGAAATAAGTGTCTCAAGCTTAATACAATTTTATACTAAAAAAGTTAAGACAGTTATTTTAGGATGGAGGAAGTAGTATAATCCCAGCCTATCCCGGCCCTTCTTGGCTGAGAAGATGTTTGTCTGTGCCGGATTGCACAAATGGTAGAGAGAGGGGGAAGTACAACCAGCTGGTCTAAACGTGGGGATGATCTGTACAAACATTGCTGGTCTTTTTACGCACAAGCACACCATGCCACTTCTTTGCTTGCTTGTCTAAACATGGTGATGATTTGTTCTACACTTCAACAAAACGTTTAATCCAGCATTCGAATCCGAAAATAAATATGAAGTAGAATATGGTATGAGCATTATCCGTCTGAATCTGATCATGTTCCACCCTTATACATGTGGGACCTACCCTATCATCTCTTAGAAACCCAACTACGCACCACTCTCTCACTCTCATCCGCGTTAGATGATCGGCTCTGGTTAGGGCTCTTGGTATGAAAAGTTGTGATTTTTAGCTATATTACATGATACATGGATACGGATACGAAAATATGGGAAGACATTTTCCAGAAAAGGACTCACAGGAATACGATAAGAATATGTATAGAAGGTGAATAAAATAGTTCAGCAGGGCATTCCAAACTATATTAAAATAAGTTAAAATATAAATATTAAAAATTGCAGTAGAAGGTGATGGACTGTTGAGGCAAGAGATATAGCTGTGTTTTTTTTTCAAAATGAAGGATGACCCTCGACCTCTGCATCAATCGATTTACACAACCATTTTTATTATTATTCAACAGAGCCTCACAACATGAATACATGGATTAACACGAAGCCACGCCTCCAGCGAACAAAGTCGCAACACATACACTCTTCATAATGTGCCCCGAACCACATGTACACACACTATCTAATCCGATAGCCTCATGCATCTGCCCTGCATCGGGTTGAGAGCCCCACCCCTGTCTGGCCGACCCGTAAACGCGCACCGCATGCGCACGCTTTGGATCCACCGCCGTCATCTTCCACCATCCCATCTCCAGGAGCGATCAACGCATTCACCTTGCCAGGCCATACTGCCGCCGATGCCACCACGGTGCCAGGCAGCACGACCGCCCTGCGCTCGTCCATCAAGATGCATCCACCGCCGAGACTCTTCTGCACCACGCCACCGAGACCAGTCGTCGTTGATACGGTGGATGCTACGTCGCACCACCTACATGCCATGTCACATGGACTCTGAACTACCAGCAACACCACCTCCATGGGCAGCCCCCGACCGCCGCTTTCAGGAAGGAATACGACACCCAGGTGTCGCCGTCGCCCAAAGCAGAGGACTAGAGGCTTTCGCCTGTGCTCATGGAGGAGGTAAGAGGGACCGGATCCACAATGAAGCCTTCAAGAAGGGAATCGGCGCCGTGAGGCGTTGACTTTGGTGAGGCCGGTACGCTTTCCCATCGATCCATGCCCACCCACAAGATCCGTCCATCCAGCACCTGGAGACGACGACCGCAGTCCCCATGGACCGGAGCCAGCACGAAACAGAGCAGATCGAGTCAGAGATGACGCTTCCCATGGAGCTCCGGTAGGCCAGCGAGGAGCCGCCACAGCGCCGCCGCCCACGGAGTCGTGGAAGGCCACCCATCTTCATCCGCTGGTGCCGCCCGCCACACAGGCCGCACTGCGTGCCACCAACCGAGGTCGCCGCCTTGAGATCTGATCCGCCAGCCGCCGCCCCGTTGTGTGAGCCCACGCCCGCAACGCCCGTGTCCGTGCACCCCAAGTGTTTGTGCACATCGTGCATGCTCGCCCGCGCCCAGAGCCGGTTCGCCACGGCGACCATGCTCCTCCATGGCAGAGCGCCCCGCAATGCCCTAGCCCCGCGAGAAGGGAGAAACGGAGAGCCCGCCACCACCGGCATCGCATGGGCTTTGCCCGGCGGCGGTGGGGGGAGGGAGATCTGGGTAGGAGGTAGTTCCCCTGGCGGCTAGGGTTCCTCCTGGGTCGCCCGCGGGGAGGGCGACGCGGGGTCCTGTTCTCGATAACACTCACTAGTAGAAAACAGGGCTTTCGTCCAGGCCAGTTTAGCCCATTAGTCCCGGTTCAATCGAGCAGGGACCAATGAAACTATTTTCCCGGCTCGTGAGCCAGGGGGCCGCCGGGCCACGTGGGCCATTGGTCCCGGTTCGTCCGGACCTTTTGGTCCCGGTCGATTGGGACGAACGGGACCAATGGTCCTGCTCTGGCCCACCAATATTGGTCCCGGTTGGTGGCATGAACCGGGACCAAAGGCTTCCAGTAGTCGGTTCAAGCCACCAACCGGGACCAATAGTGCTGCCTATATATAGCCCCTCGGCAAGAGCAGAGCACACTGCTCTGTTTTTTCTGGCCGAGGGGGAGAGGGCTTGGTGGTGCTCTAGCTCACCTCCTATGCACACAAGGTGTTCGATGGAATGTCCGAGCCACACTACTTAAGGTTTCTCCTCTCCAAGCTCGACCGCCAAGCTCCATTTTCCTCAATATTTATCTAGGTTTAGCGGTCCGTCACGCCCCGTCCCCATCTTCATCGCCGTCGATCACCCGCTCCGATCTCATCGCCGGCACCACCGTGGTGAGCCTCTTGTTCTTATCTTCTTTCTGAAAGGAATAATATTATTACTTGTTTGTTTAGATAGATACTTGTATTATTTTCTTACTTTTATTATTGCATCTTATATAGTGCGATGGTTTTGGTATCCGCCCGTCGGCCCTCGTCCCATCTATGATTCGGATGTGGTATATATTATCTTTTCATAACTATTGGTTCATTTATTGTTTATGAAAATTATGCCGACCAACGTGACATAGATTTTATTTATCTAGGAGGTTGTTGAACCGGAAATTCCAACCGACCCTATTGTCGAGAGGTTAAATTTAGTTGAAGAAGAAAACAATTTCTTGAAGGAAAAAATAAAAAAACTTGAGGAGGAGAAGATGATATTGGAGTTGCATGTTGCAGATGTAAATCGATGATCACAAGATCAAGATGGATGCAATGCGCTTGAAGATGAGAAAGATTAGAAAATATGCCATTCATACCGAGGCTTGGTATCATTATGCCGTTGGATCAGTTGTTACCTTGGTTGCGATTATGATCGTATTTGTTTTTGCATTGAAATGTTTTACATAGTTTCAATGTATGGTTTAATTAATTTAGATGCTCTGCAGAGCTTTATGTTGTTAGATGAGAACTATGTATGTACTTTGGTTTTATGTGATGATGAATTTCTATTAATTTGGTCACTTAATTATCTATTCATGATGTTACGTAATGATTTTGACACACTTAATTATATATAATGCACGCAGATGAACCGGCAATGGATGTACGGTGGCAGACACACCTCCCAAGTACATTAAGGCGTGCATGATTTTCTCGAAGTGGCTGAGGCAAACAAGTAGAATGGTTTTATGTGTTGTCCATGCCCTATATGTGGGAATCTGAAGTCTTACTCGACCAGAAAATCCTTCACACCCACCTGCTTTACAAGGGTTTCATGCCACACTATAATGTTTGGACGAGGCACGGAGAAATAGGGGTTATGATGGAAGGCGGCGAGGAAGAAGAGTACGATGACAACTATGTGCCCCTGAATACGGTGATGCTCTTGAACATCAAGATGCACTGACGATGTGCACGATGGTGCTGGAGCAAGCGAAGCTGCTGAAGATCAAGAGGAACCAGACGATGTGCCCGATGATGATGATCTCCGCGGGTCATTGTCGATGCAAGGACACAATGCGAAAGTCATAATGAGAAGCTGAAGTTCGATCGCATGTTAGAGGATCACAAAAAGGGTTGTACCCCAATTGCGAAGATGGCAACACAAAGCTCGTACCGTACTTGAATTGCTGCAGTGGAAGGCAGAGAATCTTGTGCGATAAAGGATTTGAGAAGCTCTGAAAATAATGAAGAAAAAAGCTTCCAAAGGATAACGAATTGCCCGACAAGTACATACGCAGCAAAGAAGGTCGTATGCCCTCTAGGATTGGAGGTGGAGAAGATACATGCATGCCCTAATGACTGCATCCTCTACCGTGGTGCCTACAAGGATCTGAACGCATGCCCGGTATGCGGTGCATTGCGATATAAGATCGACGAGATGACCACGGTGATGTTGACGGCGAGCCTCCGGGAAGAGGGTTCTGCGAAGGTGATGTGGTATGCTCCTATAATACCACGGTTGAAACGTCTGTTGAAACGGAGAGCATGCCAAGTTGATGCGATGGCACAGTGAGGACCGTAAGAAAGACGGGAAGTTGAGAGCACCCACGACGGGTCATGATGGAGAAAAATCGAGAGAAATCTTGGGATGAGTTTGCAAAGGACCCAAGGGCGTATGGTTTGCTTTAAGCGCGGATGGCATTAATCCTTTCGGGAGCGAGCAGCAATCACAGCACTGGCCCGTGACTCTATGTATGTATAACCTTCCTCCTTGGATGTGCATGAAGCGGAAGTTCATTATGATGCCAGTTCTCATCCAAGGCCCTAAGCAACCCGGCAACGACATTGATGTGTACCTAAGGCCATTAGTTGAAGAACTTTTATAGCTGTGGAATGGAAACGGTGTACGTACGTGGGATGAGCACAAAAAGGCGGCTGTTGGCTCTGTTTATCCTACTAAACCCGACTCAACTTTTCACTGCCGGCCGATTCCAGAAGGATATGCTAAGGTGATGGTCGATGAAATAACGGAGGGATTTGAGGACCTCGGCTTGACCACCCTACCGGTGAAGGGAGTATCGGCTGGGTTACGCTCGAAGACTCCATGCCTATGGCGGAAGGATCTCATCAACCTTCCGAACTTGGCGCCTCCGCCTCCTCCTCCTCCTCCCGTGAGTCGGGCACTCCGCCTCCTCCACCGCCTCCTCCTCCGGCGAGTGGCGATCAGGGCACTCGGCGGCTCCTTCTCCGCGCGTGGCGGCACTCCGTCTCCTTCTCCGCCTGCCTTTGGCGCGCCCGAGCAGCCAGCCTCCTCCTTCTCCGCCTCGTCGGCAAAGGCGGAAGAGACCCGCCGCCGCTCCGGCTGCTCCGGCGTGTCGTAGTCCTTCTCCTCCGCCTCGTAAGCAAGGAAAGAAGACATCCACTCCGTCTGCTTTCTGCGGCGTCTAGCAGTACAGCCAAAGGCGGGAGGAGATCTGATTCGGTCCTTCTCGAAGACTCGGAGAAGTTACCGTCTGAGAGGAGCGAGGAGGAAAACGCGAAGATCGTGCAGACCGAAGTGGATGACTGGTTTCAAGGGTTGAAAGCAAAGAGACATCCACCTCCGGAGGAGAAGGTAGATCCGGTCAAAGCGAAGCGCACTCTGGCTGCCCTGACAAAACCACCCAAGTCTCCGCCGAAAGGCAACTATGAGCGCATTATTGGAAAGGCATTTGCGAAGCGGAGAGGTCGGGAAGTACTGTCAGTGATCAAAGGATGAAAGAACGACGAGCTGGGAAACAAATTGCCCAGCTCGGCGAACAAGCGAAGCAATCGTGCCCCCCGCTCAAGGTGCCTGCTAGCGACATCGTCGATCCGAGGATGGTGCCCGGTTATGGCAATCCTGCAGATTACCTGCTCGACGATGTACATTATGATTTCTTGGAGGTGCAGATACAAAGATACGATCACGGAAGCCTCTCGTCAAAGATGAAAGCTCTCTATCAACGATGATGCGAAGATTGCATGATTGGTACATGAAAACCTGCAAAGAGTGCGAGGGAGGAGTACTTTTATTTGAGAGTTAAAAGGAGCATGACCTCCTTGGAATTGAACTGTTGCATATTCCATTTGAGGAGTTCTATCAGTTTTTCAATCAATTGGCCCTCGATAAAGCAACGGTCACCTGCTACATCGTAAGTAGTACTACTTCTGTCATTAAGTATCTCTATATAACTCAGCCCTTTCATTGCATGTATTTATAAATATCCTCACTATATTATGCAGATTGAAGATCGCGAATTGAAGAAAAGACAAGTGGGTGATATTGGGTTCATAAACACATATCTCATAGATGCAACTGAGGTTGAATTTCGTGCCAAAGATACGAGGCCAACTTGCTACAATCGTTAGTAATAAATGAACACAAAGATATAATACTCTTTCCTTACAACTTCAAGTGAGTGTTCTTGTCTTGTGGCATATTCGGTTTCCTTATTAGTCCAGGTTATAGTAATGTAATATTGATGAGTTATGCATGTAATGCGCAGCTACCACTATATTCTCCTAGAGATTAAGCTTGAGAGGGAGTAGTAACTGTCTTTGACTCAAGCGAAAAGATCCCAAGGAGTATGCGGACATGACTGAAATGCTCGAGAAGTAAGTTAAATCGATCATTATCCACCATATCAGCAACTTTGTTCATTTCGATATCAAGTAATTGTTTTCTTTGTATGGCAGGGCTTGGGAAAATTCACCAAAAAGCTCGGGACTACCGAAGAAGCTGCAATTTAGACACCAGTAAGTACTATATAGTAGCATATTCCACGCGCATCTCCTAGTGATTCAAGCACTAGTTTCATCAATACCATTTAGCATGCTTGCTAATTATCAGTTTGATTGACCTCTGTTTCTTGTAAAGTGGTTGTGGCAGGAACAAGGGAATGATTTCTGTGGATACTACGTTTGCGAGTCCATCCGCCACACGACCTGTGAGAGGGCTACTCCGACAAACAATATGAAGTGCGTAAATAAAAATATTCACAATTTTATTTTATTACCATCATTTGTGTTGAGTTTCATTCATTCATATATATATATATATATATATATATATATATATATATATATATATATATATATATATATATATATATATATATATATGTGTATGTATTGACCCCTTTCTTAAAATTAGATGTCTCGGAAGCGGGATGAACTCCCAGCACCGGATCGCATGCGAGCAATTCAAGAGGAATTGGCGGCATTCTTTCTTGACCACGTGATCGCTGAAGGCGGAGAATACTATGTGGACCAGCGTCCGTATTGTAAAAGATAACTATTGTATATATGTAGGCGGTAGTGTCGGATAGATATCGAGAACTTGTTGTTCGACCAATCTCTCGGAGAAGGAGAGGTGGTCGATATCACTTCTCTCTGTATGCATATATGTTCATGACGATCTTCATTTGCTTAATTACTAGCTAGCTAGCGTGTCTAGCTAGTCCTCTCTATCGTATGTATAGTACGTAGCGTCGACCAAGCACGGACAAAGAGAGGACACTTTTCTCTATTAATTAGCTAGCTATAGCATAATATATGAAACACCTAAATTAACCCCCAAAACCCCCAAACCCCCCTTTTCAAAAAAAACAAAAACCACAGCCATAGAAATCTTGTGGCGTGGATGCCTATTGGTCCCGGTTGGTGCCACCAACCGGGACCAAAGGCCCTCCTGCTGGGCTCAGCGGACAGGCCACGTGGAGGCCCATTAGTCCAGTTCTGGATTGAACCGGGACTAAAGGGCAGGTATTAGTACCGACCCTTTAGTCCCGGTTCATGAACCGGGACTAAAGGCCCTCACCAACCAGGTCAACAGGCCCTTTTTCTACTAGTGACTCCATTTATTTGCCAGTTTCGAGATAGCAGTCTAGCAGAAGATGAACTATGTCAAGATTGAGAATTTTTACACCATTACTGATTGACGATGAAGTAGAGAAACATGCACGTTCCTTCACACAACTACGTATTTGGCTTGGCTAGCTAGCAACAATGGAGTTTGAGTGCACAGGGCACAAGACTGAGCAATCGGTACTCACGCATGCATGCATTAAAGATTGAACGGCCACTGTTAGAGTTGTGTCGAATATAGTGTACAAGGTAGGTTACAGTTGGGCTCTGAGTTGTATTGTGTTTAGATATGATATGGAATCATGTCCTAATAGGACACTTGTATCTTAGGCCTCTCTTATATAGCGAGGGTAGACACACGATGTAACCTATGCCAACATAATAGCACATGCGCGCAAGGGGGAGCCGGCGGCGTGTGTCGGCGCCCGGGTGGCCGGTGTGCGGTATTATGACGGTGTCACGGGAAGGAGCGCCTGTAGTCAGGCTCCGGGGATGTAGCCATATCGGTGAACCTCGTTAACAAATCTCGGTATTGTGCTCGTGTGATTGCTTGGTCCTCGGATGATTGACGGTATGCCTCGGATTTATTCTAACAAGTGGTATCATGAGCAAGGTTCAAAGGAGGCTGCGGTGGTTGATCTAGAGAAAGCGAAGCCTAAAGATCACGGTTGTGAAGTTGAAACCGATTGGATCGAAACGATGGCAACGAGATCTATTCGGACGGCGTAATAGCAATCGAAACAGGCGGCCGTAAGCATCGAGGCGTCCCAGATCGAATCAGTCTCGGCGAGTGGGCAGGAGACATGGCGATCAAGGGAACACAACGACAGCGGCGTCATGCAGCATGCAGCGACAAGATTCTTCAGAGGCAACGGCGCGTGAAGCGTGCGCGTTGCATGTGTGGAGAGTTCCATGAGCGGCAGGAGCTGGACACGGGATTTGTTTGGACCAAAAGGAGACCGAGTCTCCACGTAACACAGAGATAGGCAGGCATCAATCGCCGGAAAGATGAAATCCGTTGATACATGATACGAATCCATCGGGAAGGCTTAGGACAAGGCAAAGCAAAGCTAGCATCGGAGTTTTGTGCAAGGAGCCGAGCCATCACGTGAAGGCCAAATAAGTTTTGGTTGGAATTTGCTAACAGTACAACCTCCTGTACTTGGGCATTGTGTGAGAAGAAAGCTTGGATAATTTTTTCGTAGGGTCAGTCATACAAAGAACCATGGGGCCAACGGGTACTAGGTTTGAGGTGGAGAAGTTCATGAAACTGGAAACCTTGGGTTATGACAGACAATGATGAAAGATTTGTTGGCACAATAGGGATGCTTGAGGGCGTTGCGGGAAGTCATGTTAGCTGAGATGGAATTATCATGTGATGGATGGAAATTCGCGGAAGCCTCGAGCGTGTCATACAGTCGAACGAGTTCGGCTGGGTCGGACTAGGTAGTCTGACGGGATCAACGTAAGTCGGTTGGTACAGAAGGCGATGGTGGGATCAGCGATGACGACATAGGAGCGTGATGCTGATGGTGACCGACTTCTGGGCGTGGGAACACGTGGCGTAGGCCCAAGGGCTTGTGCGGCTTCGACAAGACTATGGCGCGGGGTTGATTCAAGATGGTGCACATGGGAGCTTGAAGTCGACGGGGCGCGAGGGTGGACTGATCATCTACCATGGAGTCATGTCGAAGGTGAAGCTGGATTGAGGGGCTACGGTGTAAGGATCCAGAGAATCGAAGCCTATTCAGCGGGAAAAGCGAGGGACACGTAATTCGAACTGGAGCCCAGTGGTCTGATGGAAGCGTGAAACTCGTCATCGGTCGGTGATGGTTGGTGGTACTCTGCAGCGGGGGTTGAGTGGTGTGGGTCGCGACCCTTGAGACTCGACTGGGACAGCGGAGGCTCGACGTGATAATAGCGGCGAAGCGTGCGGTATGCATGGGGCATGGAGACGGGCCAGGGCTCTGGTGGTCAGACATGTGGTGAGATAGCTGCGAATTTGACTCAGGGTGGCTATAAGCAATGGTGAAATTCCTTCAAGTTTCAGACAGGCGGTCAAGAAAGGAGCAATGATGTTGAGTCAGGTAACTCTTGTGTGACACCCAATATGTGAGTTGTTCACTTTCACGCAGGTCAGTGATCAGTGTGTGATGGCGTTGGACGGATACTCTGGAAGTTGGGAGCACAAACTAGAGTAACAAAGGAACTTAATTTTGCTCGAGTGTTGACTGTGATCAAGAAAAGAAGGGACTACAAGTTGCAGGTGGAGTCACGTGGAGTCTTTGGAGTAGCAGCGGTGCTCATGGGATAAGCTCAGGTCCAATGTACATGGAAGTTTGACGCGTTGACGAATTCAAGGTGGGAGAATATTCGCCAAGGTGGAGTTTGTTAGAGTTGTGTCGAATATAGTGTACAAGGTAGGTTACAGTTGAACTCTGAGTTGTATTGTGTTTAGATAGGATATGGAGTCGTGTCCTAATAAGACACTTGTATCCTAGGCCTCTCTTATATAGCGAGGGTAGACACACGATGTAACCTATGCCAACATAATAGCACAGGCGCTCAAGGGGAGCCGGCGGCGTGTGTCGGTGCCCGGGTGGCCGGTGTGCGGTATTGTGACGGTGTCACGGGGAGGAGCGCCCGTAGTCAGGCCCCGAGGATGTAACCATATCGATGAACCTCGTTAACAAATCTCGGTGTTATGCTCGTGTAATTGCTTGGTCCTCGAATGATTGACGATATGTCTTGGATTTATTCTAACAGCCACCTCGGTTAGTCTCCATCTATCCCACTAAAAATATATGCTTTCCCACACTAAACTATTCGTTTTCCCCCTAATCTATGTCACGTGTGCAATCCTCACGGAGACAAACGCCTTCTCAGGCAAAACAGGTCGGGATAAGCCAGGATTAGATAAGACGGGGTGCTAATTTCAGGGATTTGGGTTTAGGGTTCATTTAAGACTTCGAATAAGAAACCAGAGTTTTTTTCAAACTTTTTCCAAAAGAAAAAAACATTTGAGAAGCTCTACACAACAAAAAGATTCCAGTATTCAAAGTTTTGAGCACTTTTGAGAACCCATTTTGTTTCTCATGTGTAGAGCTCAACTAACCAAGAGGCTCCCGCACTACTAGGAAAAGGGCTATAGATGGGATTGACATTAATGGCGCACCAGAAAGATGGTGCGCCATTAGTATATACTAATGGCGCACCACCATCTGATGCGCCATTAGAGTTTAAACTACTAATGGCGCACCATGCTATGGGTGCGCCATTAGTATTAAAAAAAAAATTTAACTAGTGCGCCTGTCCAAACATACTAATGGCGCATCCGGCCCAAGTGTGCCATTAGTAGTTGTAACTACTAATGGCGCACCAGGAAGTAGGTGCGCCATTAGTATAGAATTTTTTTTTGAACTAGTGCGCCTATCCAAACATATTAATGGCGCATCCTGCCCAAGTGCGCCATTAGTAGTTGTAACTACTAATGGCGCACCAGGCAGTGGGTGCGCCATTAGTATAGAATTTTTTTTTAACTAGTGCGCCTATCCAAACATACTAATGGCGCATCCTGCTTAAGTGCGCCATTAGTAGTTGTAACTACTAATGGCGCACCATGCAAGAGGTGCGCCATTAGTAAGTGGGCAGCAACAAGATATTTGGGACAGCCTCTCCTACCCACACACTCACTTTCTCCCCACTTCATTCTCTCCACCTCCTCCTTGTCTCGGTGCCTCCTCTTTTCACCTCATTTTCACCATAGATTCATTCAAATTAAGTGGTTAAATTACCTTGTTTTAATAGGTAAGTAAGGGGGGAAGCTATATTTAGGTTGTTCTCCTTACAACAATGTGCACATGCACTTTTTACGGCCTAGCTAGATCTATGTATGTTCGTGGTGTTGCATATGTTTGTGGTGTTGCATATGTGTTTGTGTTTGGAGGTGTACGGTATTTGAAATCGATAGTTGCCAATATTTTGCGGAATGTTGATTCATTTCCGTTTCAAGAGAATTTTGGCATTAAGCATTCTTTTGGTCCTATTTTTAGGGAAAGTCATGCCAAATTTTTGTTTGGTTCTAAAATATCGTTTTGCTCTACCCATGAGCGACCATGGTCCGCACGATGACCGAAGGCATCGTGAATAGGTTTTTGAGGTCCATGAAGGCCGAGATGCTTCAAAAGAATGAGGCGGAGATAAGATGTCCGTGTCGAAGATGCAAGTGAAGAGCCTTATTGCGGACCCGGATTCGGCAGGTCGGGACCACCTGCTGTTGCGTGGTTTCATGGATGGCTATCGGTGGCAAGGTGATGAAGATGACTACGAAGTCGTCCATGCGGGCGGGCAAGAAATGAGGAAGGGCAGCAAGACAACCACTGCGGCTCGGCGGGCGAGAAGGCGAAGAATCCCGGAGATGATCACGACCGTGATGTTGTACAGATCATCATGTAGAAGATGCACGGGACATGATGATGAGGAAGATGCCGAGCAGGCGACGGGCATGATCATGAAGATGATGATGCGGCGGGCGAGCGACGCTGGACCATCGATGGGCTGGGTGCAGGACCCTCATATTCAAGAGCTGCTTCTCAAGCGGATGGATAACGCAAGAGCTGCCGCCGAGAGAAAGCCAAGATGGATCAACTTGAGTTAGACGCGGTTACTCCATTGTATGAAGGATGCAGGCCGAGGATACCGCTGAAAGTAGCGCTCATGGCCACGGAGATGAAGGTAAAACACAAAATGACCGGCGCGTGCCGGCGACAACATGTCATTACGCACGAGCGTCTTCCCAAAGGGAACAAGTGCCCGACCAGTTTGGAGGAGGCGAAGAAAATCGTGTGTCCTCTGGATTTACCGCACGTGAAATACCATGTGTGCATGAACAATTGCATCATTTATTGGGACGAGCACGCGAGTCTACCATATGTCCGGTGTCTTGGCGTCACTCGATACAAGAAGAGGAAGAAAGCTCCTCGAAAAGTGGTGTGGTACTTTCCGATCACTCCTCGTCTGCAGCGCTATTTCGCGGACCCTAAGGTAGCAAAGCTCCTGCGTTGGCACGCGGATAGGGAGGAGAAGAAGCGGGAAGATGGCGCAAATGATCCGGAGATAGATAAAAATACAAGATGCTGAGTCACCCTAAGGATGCGAGCGATGGCAAGCGTTGAACTTGAAGAATCGAATTTGGGAGCGATCAAGGAACATCGTCTGGCGCGAGCACCGATGGAGTCAATCCGTTTGGCAGCGGAGAAGCACACATAGCACTGGCCTGTGTTTGTGTGGATGTATAACCTTCCCCTGGTTGTGCATGAAGAGGAAGTACATTCACATGAGTATGCTAATTGAAGGGCGAAACAACCAGGAGCGACATCAATCATGTATCGGGGCTCTGAAAGAGGAGCTTGACCGCTGTGGAAAATGCCAGCCAATACATGGGACGCCTTGAGAAAGAATATTTCCCTATGAGAGCCGACTGCTCACGACGGTGCACGACTATCTCGATTACGGATATGTCGCGGGGCAGGTAGTCCACGGATTTTACGGATCGTAAGGTGCATGGATGACACAACGTATCGCCAGCTAGATAGAGATCTCGGGTCTTCGAAAACCGTGTTCATGGGACATCGAAGGTGGCTTCGCGACGATGACCCGTGGAGGAAACGCAAGGATCTGTTCGATGGTGAAACCGAACCCAAAACGCCTGCACGAGGAGCGGCGAGGAAATAGACAAGCTGTTGAAAAATTGGAAAGACTGCCCACCGCCGAAAGAAGCAAAAGGCGCGAGCAGGAAAGAAGCGAAAAGGCGCGAGCCGCTGCTGAAGGTATGGAAAATGAGGTCTGTTTTACGGGACTTGCCGTCTTGGAAGATCCACCGTGTGCCTCACAGCCTTGATGTCATGCATATCACGAAGAGCGTGTCGCGAGTCTGCTTGGTACCCTGCTCAACATGCCGAGAGGACCAAAGATGGGCGAAAGCAAGGGCAGACTTGAAATCAATGGGCATCGGGCAGGAGCTTCACGCTATATATGATGATGATGATGATGATGATGATGATGATGAGGTGAGCGGGACACGAAAAGTCGTCGCCAAAGGCAAAAAGGCCAAGAAGACCGGAAATGACTACCCTCCCGTGCTTCACTCTAAGTCGGGAGGAGATCGAGCAGTTTTCACCTGCCTCCTAGGAGTAAAACTTCCTTCTGATTCTGTGGGAAGATAAGCAGATACCTAGACCCAGTGAAGCGAAGTTCAGCGGGATGAAGTCTCACGTATCACGTCTTGATGACGCAGATACTTCCGGTTGCAATCCGTGGGATCATGGGCGCGCACGTCCGTGAAATGCTATTTGGCCTATGCAACTTCTTGACGTCATCTCGGAAGTCGATTGGCGTGAGGCAACTCGAAGGCTACGAGGAAGAGATCGTGGTGATACTATGCGAGCTTGAGATGTACTTCCGCCCGCATTCTTGACGTTATGGTGCATCTGCTGGTCCATATAGTGGAGGATATCATCCAACTCGGGCGGCGTTCTGCACAGCATGATGCCGTTCGAAAGGATGAATGGTGTCATCAAAGGATACGTTCGCAACATGTCACGTCCCGAAGGAAGCATAGCGGGGCTTTCGATCAAGAGTGCATCTCCTCTGCATGAATTATCTAGGCATCGAGAACCCCGTTGGTCTGCCCGTCAACAGCACCTCGGCAGGCTCGCTGGATGGGGTCACCGTGAGGGTCGCCGCGAAATGCATGTCGACTTCGAGGGTCGACTCGCCGACTTTGAAAGAGCAAACCTAGTCGCGCTACAACACATAGACGTGGTCGATCCTTGGGTGGTACAGCACAAAACCTTTGTTAAAAAGACGTACAATGACCGAGGCCAACAGAGGACGGACGGAGATACACTCAAAGAGCACAACTCATGTTTCACGCGTTGGTTCAAGCATAAGCTTCGCGTACCCTTTACATGAGGATTCTTCGCGGAAGAACAACTCATATTCGCCTTGTCACGGCGCCGAGCACAACCTGATGACCTATGAGGCGACGATATCAACGGCTACACATTCTACACGAGGCCAAGGACATGAAGGCGATGGTTATCGAACTCCGGGGTAACGATGGAATCCTACACCGTAACGACAAGGACAGATACTACGGAAGGATCGAGGAGATCTGGGAGCTGAGCTCTGTTGGAGAGAAGGTCCCGATGTTCCGTGTCGAGATGGGCCAAGAACGTCATAAAGAAGACCGGTATTTCACCACCATGGTTATACGAAGCCAAATCCAAGACCATGGCATAAGCGTCACCATGAAAAATGAGCCATGGGTACTGGCTTCCCAAGTGGACCAATGCTTCTTCATTACCGACCCGCCAAAGCCCGGTCGTGTTGTCGTGAGGAGAGGCAAAAGGAAGATCATCGGAATGGATGGAGTAGCCAATGAGCAAGACTTGACAAATACGGCGACCGAGGATCGAACATGACAGCGATGATGAAGTAGCAGCATACACCACAAGAAGAAGCAGGACCACCCTACCTAAAGGCGTCCGTTCCACGGAAGAACTCCATTTGCGAAAAAGAAGGGCAAGAAGATTGTGAGCAGATAGCTAGCTAAGATCGATTGTATTTAAATCGTAGCCTTCATTTCTCGATTGTATTTCATGGGTACTTTTGAACTATCATGAATATTTTAAATTTCATGGACACTCGATCTCGATCCCCTCCATCTCGATCCTATCCCACCTCGCCAGATCCGCCCCCCCTCGCCGAGCACCCCCAGTCCACGGCCGCCATGAAACCCCCGCACCCTCGATTCCCCTACTCAACTGCCGCCGCCGACCCCCCGCACCCCGCGCACCGTCTTATAAAAAAATTAGTATCAAACAGCTTTTTAAATGCTACTGTCTTATAAAAAAATATTACTGTTATTATTTAAACAAGTTTGAACATATTTAAACACAAATAAGTATCAAACAGCTTTTTAAATGCTAAAAAATTTGTGGAGCCCACCTCGATCCCCCTCCATCTCGATCGCTATCCCACCTCGCCAGATCCGGTCCCCCTCGGCGCCGAGCACCCCCCCAGTCCACCGGCCGCCGCCGCCGACCCACCGCACCCTCGATTCCCCTACTCAACCGCCGCCGCCGACCCCCCGCACCGCGTGCACCGTCTTATAAAAAAATAAGTATCAAACAGCTTTTTAAATGCTACTGTCTTATAAAAAAATATTACTGTTATTATTTAAACAAGTTTGAACATATTTAAACATAAATAAGTATCAAACAGCTTTTTAAATGATAAAAAAAATTTGTGGAGCACAGGAGTGAACCCGGGACCTCTGGTGTGAGAACTGGCTCTGACCGGTCGAGCTAGTAGAGTGGGCTTGACGTGGATAGGTTACAGTAGTACATAACCTTTGGCTCGAGTTGAAATAAAAAAAATACTAATGGCGCACCACGGTGAGGTGCGCCATTAGTATATGACATGCTAATGGCGCACCACGGTGAGGTGCGCCATTAGTATTGTGGCCCGATCCCCCTCGCCCGATCCTCCTTCGCCCGATCCCCCTTCCTCTCCCCTCGCCAGATTCTCTCCTCTCGATCCACCGCCCGCCGCCCGCTGCCCTCGCCCTCGCCCTCGCCCTCGCCCTCTCCCTCCCTCGCCCTCTCCTCGCCTTCCCTCTCCCTCGCCCGCCTCCCTCTCGCGCCACCGTCCCGCCACCTCGGCGCTGCCCGCCGCCTCGCCGCGACCCCGCCGCCGGGGCCTTGCCCGACTCCGCCTCGCGCCGCCCGACTCCGCTGACGCGCCGCCCGACTCCGCCTCGGCGCTGCCCGCCGCCCAGCGCCGCCTCGACCCGCCTGGCGCTGCCCCACCTCGACCCGCCCGTCCACCACCGTCGCGGGGCACCGTCCTCCTCCGCGGCCTCTCCGGCTGCTACGAGTGCCGCGCCATCAACGTCGAGCCGTCTCAAGGTCTGCCGCTGCCTGCCTAGCTAACCCCTCTCATTACTCATTAGCCATCAACCAGCTCCATGGATGTTAACCATGGTTAGTCTTCGCCATTAGTACTAATCATCGTGTTAATTGGCCATCAACCAGCTCCATGGATGTTAACCATGGTTAATCTTCGACACATGACAGTGCTTTCGCTCGTGTACGTAATTCAGTACAGTTCTTTATGAATAATAAATGAATTATTAGTTTGCTCTGCAATTCTCTGTTTCTTCCATGGGATGACACATGACAGTGCTTTAGTTCATGTACTCCCTGCATAAAGAAATATTAGAATGTTTAGATCGCGTAAAGAAATATAAGAGTATTTAGATCACTAAAGGGGAGTATATAATTAAGGGTCGGTTCTCTTTGGGCTAGATCACGTCAAGAAATATGAGAATGTTTAGATCACTAAAGGAGGGAGTATATATTAAGGGTCAGTTCTCTTTGGGCCTCTGGATGGATATAAGTTGGGTAGAGCCAGTTCTTTCGAGTGGTTTATTGGGTGATTGTCAAAATAAACTTAACTACTTTTTCTGTTTTATTTACTCTGCATATTAGTTTGACCTAAGTCAAATTTTATGAAGCTTCGCCATTAGTCTTGATATTTTGTGGGATTATATAGAATTTTTGCAAAACATATATAGGAGATCAACATTATATATGCATGTGGTGAAGATTTTTCTGGTGCAAATCATGTGTGATAGTGGAGTACAACTACTAACGAGAACCATTAGTCGATGGGAGGAGGGGCCTTAGAAAGCTACTAGCTAGATGGCGATCTGTGCTCTCTTTGTGGCATACACTAGTTAATTAATTAACTAACCTTTGGTCAAAATGATGGGCTAATCATGATTAAATGATGGAGAGGATGCATGGCGGTGGCACCCATTGGAGCCATACATATATACAAAGTTATAAAAGATTATATACACATAGTGATCTAGTGCTTTAGTGGTTGGATTATTAGTTTAGTAATTTCTTGACACACCCTTTGTGGTTTGCCATGTGTACATGTGTGAGAGATAGTGAGAGGAGACAAGAAGAAGGGGGTTAGGAAGATGCTGCCTGCTCATCAAAGCTAACCATCTCCCCCTTTTCACCCTCTTTTCCTTTGTCTTTTGTGGGTTGCAAGGAAGCTACTATCTTAGCTAGCTTGTGCACAAATCCACTGCCACTGCTCTGATTAAATTATCTCAGATGATAACAATAACTAATTGTCGGCATCTATCTGTATCTGTATCATATCAGTTGCTTGCATTTGGTAAAAGTGGATGCTAGATCAATTGCTTATTTGGTAAAGGAAATGATCTAGTTCCTCCTACACATTTATAGATCAATCAGCTCAGTTCTAGTGCTGTTGGACTTTTGCACCCACCAAAAATGTACTACTAGTTGCAAATCTTTACCAGAGATAGCTTCATAAGCAGAAGGTTCCAAATAATAAACCAGTACCACACTAGTACAGTAGTACTGCCACCTCCCAGTAAACAGCAGGGTCTCGATGAGCAATGTAGTTAATTAGTCGGGGCCTAAAAGCCAATCTCTTGTCACTGCTGCAAATGCTGCACAGCAGGGAATGTACTAGGATGAAAGATGTACTTTACCAACTAATCTAATGGTGCTGGCACAAAGTGAAAAACAATAGTTAATTTGACAGAGTGCAAGGATTTTTTAATTGGCTTCTTGCAGTTTTGAAAATTCAGTTTATTCGATTCTGAAAATTCAGTTAATTCAGTTAGGCACACAAATTTCAGAACTTTTGTGTGCCCTAGTACTTAGTGTTTGTAGAAAACCAGAGTGTCAATGGGACTAGAATTCACTTGTTCTTATATGGGTGAAACTTCACTTGTTTTAGGCTAGTGTAGGGTGTTGCTTTATTCTGTCATCATTTGTAACTATGTCACAAGTAAATTGTTCCTTCTTACATATTTGACAAGTAATGACTGTTGATAAGTGAGGCATGGATTAAGCTGTTTCTTTGTTGTAACATACCGTATATAACTCCACAATGAAATACAATACATATTGATGTGCTTTGTAAAACTTGTTCATGTACTGAACTACTAATGCCTTGTGATGCTCTGAATTACTTGTGATCACATTGAGAAAGACTTGTAAAGATGATGATCATCTTTAACAGAAAACAATTTGTGATGATTTTGCTAGTTTGCTGGGTTTTGTCTCCGACCATCGTGTCGTGATGATTTTGCAGTACCCGAGAGGCCCTTGAGTTTGCGGAATGTCGATTAACTTCCGTTCGGCAAATTGGTACTCCATATGTCCTATTTTCAGCAAAGGTCATGCTGAAATTTTCCGTGAATTTTAGCATGACTTTGCTAAAAATAGGACATATGGGGTACTTGTGAATAATGCATGGGCCGGGGTATCTTAGTAGTTAATTAAGTAGGATCAAGTGCCCGCGTATTTGTGACTAATGCATGGCTTTTAGGGTGCCTCGGTGTCGATAAAACCGAAATGATGAAAAGTTAGGCTTTTAGGGTGCCTTGGCGTCGAAAAACCCTCAATGATAAAAGCTTAGATTTTAGGATGCCTCGGTGTCGACAAACCCTAAATGATGAGACCATGATCTTGTTCCTTGACAATAACCAACTTTTGACCAAACTTTGTTTCTATTTAGAGAGAAACATGGCCCACAACGATGAGGCCGGGGTTGAGGCGGCAAGGCATTCAGGAGCTGTCCCGGAGATGGAGGAACAACCTCACTTGTATGAGGCCGCCGCCTTCCCCACCGATCCCGAGACCACGGATGGTGCCGCCGAGGATGACCACACCGATGCCACCACCGATGGTGCCGCCGAGGATGCCACCACTGATGATGGCGGCGCACGCACAGATGGCAGCCAACCAAAGAGGCAACGGAAGGACCGGCGCCCGATCGTGCTCCGCACCCTCAAGGAGGAAGTTACTGAAGTGGACTCCAACAGGAATCCAACGGCGCCCGAACGAATAGTCAAGGGGTACTCGCTTCAGCTCGGGTGCATTGTCCGAGCACCGTCTCGATCAACACCGAGAACCTGAGGCATCCTGACCGAGGGAATTTGCGCAACCTCCTCTTCACGAAGCTGCACGAGCGATACAAGTTCCCGCTGAATTTGAAAACACAAGCCTCAAAGGGAATAAAGTGAACAATGTTGCCCTCACGAAGATGAGCAAGGCCACATCTACTTGGAAAAGCAATGTGAAGAGAATGATCGAGAAAGGTGAGAGTTATCGAGAAGATCAAGGAGAAAAATCCTTCGATCACCGAAGATGACTACAACGACTTCAAGATCAATTGCTCGAGCACCGCAAGCTCCCAATCAAGTGAGTGGGGAAACAAATGCGGAGCTGAACATAGGGGAACACACACTCGGTCCCGGCGGTTCTGAGTGGCGGAGCCTATATGGGACAAGGAGGAGGCGGACCGTGCCGAGCAAGGCCTACCGCCCCTCTTGATACATACGGTGACAAGCAGACCGGGAACTTTGTCGGGGCCGGTACAAGAAGGACCGAAAACAAAGGAGCTTACCACGGATCCAAGACCAGGCAGCAGGCTTGTTACGTAAGGAATACACCCACGCGTAATTAGCTCCATATGGTTGCATTCTAATTAATGAAGCCAATTTCTAAATGGTTCACATTCCTTTCGCAGCGATTGAAAGCGATGGCGCTGGGTCGACTCAGAGCAACCCTTGGGACACCACTCTAAATAGGGGTTGAATGTAATGAAGAACAAGGATAAGCTCGAGAAGACGGCGTCGGCTGGTCGTGTGGCGGCAAAGGCTTGTCGACAAAATGGGGTCATACTATACCGCTGGTGTGCGGAAGGAGAAAAATACCAGCTCGGAAAGCGGTAGCGAGAGGTTCAAGAACTCAAGGCACGGTGGCGCGGATTCGGAGATTGTCCAAGAGCAAGTGGAACAACGACTGGAGCGGCGATCACCGCCCTTGTGCCTACCTTGATCTCGGGGTTGAGGCGTGGATTGCGGGCGCCAACAGGGCCGCCCGATTCCTAGCTTCACGGCCAGCAACTTCGCATAATGCGATGGCGGGGCCATTGGTGCCTCGGCGGAGGCGGCATTGGTGTCTCCGACGCCGCACGGAGCTTAATGCACCGGGTGTACGCCGGCGGCACCTCTCGCAGCAAGCGGCCCCTCCGTCAGCTGCACGCCGCCGTTGGCGGTGCCTCTACATTAGCCGAGCTCGGCGCCATCATCACGGTAACTAATTAAGCCTCTCTCGCCGAGGACTTCATCTCCTTGCCTTTGATCGGGCATCCTCGACGCCCTACATGTTTTCGCAGGTCGCCGCCGACGTTCGTGCACTCTCCTCCACTTCGTGAACAACGAGTTGGTCGATGTCGCCAAGGGCAAAATCGTTCAACCGGGCAACCCTTGTTCCACGGTACCAGATGCCACCCAACTTGTTTAGGGTTCAACTGGTTGGTGCTGCCGAGCTGCGACGACTTGTTACCTCCGAATCGACCCGTCGGGGCCGACGATGATGACGTGATGACCCTCAGCGCCTGCCTGAGCTGGCCCCTGCTTTGGCCGAAGAGCCAGATTCGTTTGTGAAGGAAATATGCCCTAGAGGCAATAATAAAGTTATTATTTATTTCCTTATATCATGATAAATGTTTATTATTCATGCTAGAATTGTATTAACCGGAAACATAATACATGTGTGAATACATAGACAAACAGATAGTCACTAGTATGCCTCTACTAGACTAGCTCATTAATCAAAGATGGTTATGTTTCCTAACCATAGACATGTGTTGTCATTTGATTAATGGGATCACATCATTAGGAGAATGATGTGATTGACATGACCCATTTCATTAGCTTAGCACTTGATCGTTTAGTATGTTGCTTATGCTATCTTCATGACTTATACAAAGTTCACGCAACTATGAGATTATGCAACTCCCGTTTACGGAGGAACACTTTGTGTGCTACCAAACATCACAACGAATCGGGTGATTATAAAGGTACTCTACAAGTGTCTCCGAAAGTATATGTTGAGTTGGCATGAATCAAGATTAGGATTTGTCACTCCGATTGTCGGAGAGGTATCTCTGGGCCTTCTCGGTAATACACATCACATAAGCCTTGCAAGCATTGCAACTAATGAGTTAGTTGTGAGATGATGTATTACGGAACGAGTAAAGAGACTTACGTAACGAGATTGAACTAGGTATTGGATACCGACGATCGAATCTCGGGTAAGTAACATACCGATGACAAAGGGAACAACGTATGTTGTTATGCGGTTTGACCGATAAAGATCTTCGTAGAATATGTAGGAACCAATATGGGCATCCAGATTCCGCTATTGGTTATTGACCAAGAATGGTTCTAGGTCATGTCTACATAGTTCTCGAACCGTAGGGTCCGCACGCTTAAGGTTTCGATGACGGTTATATTATGAGTTTATGTATTTTGATGTACCGAAGGAGTTCGAGTCCCGGATGTGATCACGGACATGACGAGGAGTCTCGAAATGTTCGAGACATAAAGATTGATATATTGGACGGCTATATTCGGACACGGAAAGGTTCGGAAGTTTCGGAGAAAACCGGAGTGCGGAGGGGTTACCGAACCCCGGGAAGTAATGGGCCTTATTGGGCCAAGAGGGAGAGAGAGGCTGCGCCAGGAGGTGGCGCCCCATGGGGAGTCCGATTGGACTAGGAGGAGGCGCGCCCCTTCCCCTCTCCTCTCCTCTCTTTCCTTCCCCTTCCTCTTCCTAGTAGGACTAGGAAAGGGAGTCCTACTCCTACTAGGAGGAGGACTCCCCCCCCCTTGGTGCGCCTCCTAGGGCCGGCCGCCTTCCCCTTGCTCCTTTATATACGGGGCAGGGGGCACCCTAGAACACACAAGTTGATCTTCGTGATCGTTCCTTAGCCGTGTGCGGTGCCCCCTCCACCATATTCCACCTCGGTCATATTGTAGCGGTGCTTAGGCGAAGCCTGCGACGGTAGAACATCAAGATCGCCACCACGCTCGTCTTGACGAACTCCTCCCGACGCTTTGCTGGATCGGAGCCGGGGATCGTCATCGAGTTGAGCGTGTGCTAAGAACTCGGAGGTGCCGAAGTGCGGTGCTTGGATCGGTCGGATCGTGAAGACGTCGACTACATCAACAGCGTTGATATAACGCTTCGCTTTCGGTCTCGAGGGTGCGTGGACGGACACTCTCCCTCTCGTTGCTATGCCATCACCATGGTCTTGCGTGATCGTAGGAAAATTTTTGAAATTACTACGTTACCCAACAATGGCATCCGAGCCTGGTTTTATGCGTTGATGTCATATGCACGAGTAGAACACAAGTGAGTTGTGGGCGATACAAGTCATACTGCCTACCAGCATGTCATACTTTGGTTCAGCGGTATTGTGAGATGAAGCGCCGGACCGACATTACGCCAGACGCTTACGCGAGACTGGTTTCACCGTTCGAGCATTCGTGCTTAAAGGTGGCTGGCGGTGTCTCTCTCTCACTTTAGTTGAACCGAGTGTGGCTCGCCCGGTCCTTGAGAAGGTTAAAACGAGTCTATTTGTGAAATATCGTTGTGGTTTTGATGCGAGGTGAGAACGGTTCTTGCTCAGCCCGTAGCAGCCACGTAAAACTTGCAACAACAAAGTAGAGGACGTCTAACTTGTTTTTGCAGGGCATGTTGTGATGTGATATGGTCAAGACGTGATGCTATATTTTATTGTATGAGATGATCATGTTTTGTAACCGAGTTATCGGCAATCTGGCAGGAGCCATATGGTTGTCGCTTTATTGTATGAAATGCAACGCCATGTAATTGCTTTACTTTATCACTAAGCGGTAGCGATAGTCGAGAAGCAATAGTTGGCGAGACGACAACGATGCTACGATGGAGATCAAGGTGTCGCGCGGTGGCGATGGTGATCATGGCGGTGCTTCGGAGATGGAGATCACAAGCACAAGATGATGATGGCCATATCATATCACTTATATTGATTGCATGTGATGTTTATCCTTTATGCATCTTATCTTGCTTTGTTTCACGGTAGCATTATAAGATGATCTCTCACTAAAATTATCAAGAAGTGTTCTCCACGAGTATGCACCGTTGCTAAAAGTTTGTAGTACCCGGACACCACGTGATGATCGGGTGTGATAAGTTCTCGTCCATCTACAACGGGTGCAAGCCAGTTTTGCACACGCAGAATACTCAGTTAAACTTGACGAGCCTAGCATATGCAGATATGGCCTCGGAACACGGAGACCGAAAGGTCGAACGTGAATCATATAGTAGATATGATCAACATAGTGATGTTCACCATTGAAACTACTCCATCTCACGTGATGATCGGACATGGTTTAGTTAATTTGGATCACGTAAACACTTAGATGACTAGAGAGATGTCTGTCTAAGTGGGAGTTTTTAATATGATTAATTAAAACTTAAATTATCATGAACTTAGTACCTGATAGTATTTTGCTTGTCTATGTTTACTGTAGATAGATGGCTCGTGCTGTTGTTCCGTTGAATTTTAATGCGTTCCTTGAGAAAGCAAAGTTGAAAGATGATGGTAGCAATTACACGGACTGGGTCCGTAACTCGAGGATTATCCTCATTGCTGCCCGGAAGAATTACGCCCCTGGAAGCACCGCTGGGTGCGAAGCCTGCTGCAGAGCTGCACCGAAGTTGTGAACGTCTGGCAAAGCAAAGTGATGACTACTCTATAGTTCAGATGTGCCATGCTTTACGGCTTAGAACCGGGTCTTCAACGACGTTTTGAGCGTCATGGAGCATATGAGATGTTCCAGAGTTGAAGTTAATATTTCAAGCAAATGCCCGGATTGAGAGATATGAAGTCTCCAATAAGTTCTATAGCTGCAAGATGGAGGAGAATAGTTACATCGGTGAGCACATACTCAAAATGTCGGGTATAATAATCACTTAATTCAGCTGGGAGTTAATCTTCCGGATGATAGTGTCATTGATGAATTCTCCAATCACGCCACCAAGCTACAAGAGCTTCGTGATGAACTATAATATGCAAGGGATGACTAAGACAATTCCCGAGCTCTTCGCAATGCTAAAAGCAGCGGAGGTAGAAATCAAGAAAGAGCATCAAGTGTTGATGGTCAACAAGACCACTAGTTTCAAGAAAAGGGCAAAGGAAAGAAGAAGGAAACTTCAAAAGAACAGCAAGAAAGTTGCTGATCAAGAGAAGAAACCCAAGTCTGGACCTAAGCCTGAAACGAGTGTTTTACTGCAAGCAAACTGGACCTTTGAAGCGGAACTGCCCCAAGTATTTGGCGGATAAGAAGGATGGCAAGGTGAACAAAGGTATATGTGATATACATGTTATTGATGTGTACCTTACTAGAGCTCGTAGTAGCACTGGTATTTGATCTGGTTACATTGCTCATATTTGCAACTCGAAGCAGGGGACTACGGAATAGACGAGCACCGCAAAGGAAGAGGTGACGATGCGCGTGGGAAATGGTTCCAAAGTCAATGTGATCGCGGTCGGCACGCTACCTCTACATCTACCTTCGGGATTAGTTTTAGACCTAAATAATTGTTATTTGGTGCCAGCGTTGAGCATGAACATTATATCTGGATCTTGTTTGATGCGAGACGGTTATTCATTTAAATCAGAGAATAATGGTTGTTCTATTTATATGAGTAATATCTTTTATGGTCATGCACCCTTGAAGAATGGTCTATTCTTATTGAATCTCGACAGTAGTGATACACATATTCATAATGTCGAAGCCAAAAGATGCAGAGTTGATAATGATAGTGCAACTTATTTGTGGCACTGCCGTTTAGGTCATATTGGTGTAAAACGCATGAAGAAACTCCATACAGATGGACTTTTGGAATCACTTGATTATGAATCACTTGGTACTTGCGAACCATGCCTCATGGGCAAGATGACTAAAACGCCATTCTCGGTTGTATGGAGAGAGCAACAGACTTGTTGGAAATCATACATCTGAGATGTGTGTGGTCCGATGAATGTTGAAGCTCGTGGTGGATATCGTTATTTTCTCACCTTCACAGATGATTTAAGCAGATATGGGTATATCTACTTGATGAAACATAAATCTGAAACATTTGAAAAGTTCAAAGAATTTCAGAGTGAAGTTGAAAATCATCGTAACAAGAAAATAAAGTTTCTACGATCTGATCGTGGAGGAGAATATTTGAGTTACGAGTTTGGTCTACATTTGAAGCAATGCGAATAGTTTAGCAACTCACGCCACCGGAACACCACAGCGTAATGGTGTGTCGAACGTCGAATCGTACTTTACTAGATATGGTGCGATCTATGATGTCTATTTCGATTTACCGCTATCGTTTTGGGGTTATGCTTTAGAGACGGCTGCATTCACGTTAAATAGGACACCGTCAAAATCCGTTGAGACGACGCCTTATGAACTATGGTTTAGCAAGAAACCAAAGTTGTCGCTTCGAAAGTTTGGGGTTGCGATGCTTATGTGAAGAAACTTCAACCTGATAAGCTTGAACCCAAATCGAAAAATGTGTCTTCATAGGATACCCAAAGGAGACAATTGGGTATACCTTCTATCACAGATCCGAAGGCAAGACATTTGTTGCTAAAATGGATCCTTTCTAGAGAAGGAGTTTCTCTCGAAAGAAGTGAGTGGGAGGAAAGTGGAACTTGATGAGGTAATAGTACCAGCTCCCTTATTGGAAAGTAGTTCATCACGAAATCAGTTTCGTAACACCTACACCAGATTAGTGAGGAGGATAATGATGAAGATCATGAAACTTCAGATCAAGTTGTCACTGAACCAGAGATCAACCAGAATAAAATCCGCACTGAGTGGTACGGTAATCCTATTCGGAAGTCATGCTACTAGATCATGGTGAACCTACGAACTATGAAGAAGCGATGGTGAGCCCAGATTCGCAAAATGGCTTGAAGCCATGAAATCTGAGATGGGATCCATGTATGAGAACAAAGTATGGACTTTGGTAGACTTGCCCGATGATCGGCAAGCTATTGAGAATAAATGGATCTTTAAGAAGAAGACCGACGCTGATGGTAATGTAAGCTGTCTACAAAGCTCGACTTGTTGCAAAAGGTTTTCGACAAGTTCAAGGGGTTGACTACGATGAGACTTTCTCACCCGAAGCGATGCTTAAGTCTGTCCGAATCATGTTAGCAATTGCCGCATTTTATGATTATGAAATTTGGCAAATGGATGTAAAACTGCATTCTTGAATGGATTTCTAGAAGAAGAGTTGTATATGATGCAACCAGAAGGTTTTGTTGATCCAAAGGGTACTAACAAAGTGTGCAAGCTCCAACGATCAATTTATGGTGCGGTGCAAGCCTCTCGGAGTTGGAATAAGCGCTTTGATAGTGTGATCAAAGCATATGGTTTTATATGCACTTTTGGAGAAGCTTTGTATTTACAAGAAAGTGAGTGGGAGCTCAGAGCATTTCGATATTATATGTGGACGACATATTGTTGATTGGAAATGATATAGAATTTCTGGATAGCATAAAGGATACTTGAATAAAAGTTTTTCAATGAAAGACCTCGGTGAAGCTGCTTACATATTGGGCATCAAGATCTATAGAGATAGATCAAGGCGCTTAATAGGACTTTCACAAAGCACATACCTTGATAAAGTTTTGAAGAAGTTCAAAATGGATCAGGCAAAGAAAGGTTTTTACCTATAGTACAAGGTGTAAGATTGAGTCGACTCAATGCCCGACCACAGCAGAAGATAGAGAGAAAATGAAAATGTCCCTATGCTTCAGCCATAGGCTCTATCATGTATGCAATGCTGTGTACCAGACCGACGTATGCTTAGCTGTAAGCTTGGCAGGAAGGTACCAAAGTAATCCAGAGTGGATCATCTGGACAGCGGTCAAGAACATCTGAAATACGAAAAGGACTAAGGATATGTTTCTCGATATGGAGGTGACAAAGAGCTAGTCGTAAATGGTTACGTCGATGCAAGTTTTGACACTGATCCGGACGATTCTAAATCGCAAACCGGATCGTATTTTTATTAAGCGGTGGAGCTGTAAGTTGGTGCAGTTCTAAACAAAGCGTCGTGGCGGGATCTACATGTGAAGCGGAGTACATAGCTGCTTCGAAGCAGCAAATGAAGGAGTCTGGATGAAAGAGTTCATTTCGATCTAGGTGTCATACCTAGTGCATCGGGACCAATGAAGATCTTTCGTGACAATCTTGGTGCAATTGCCTTGGCAAAGGAATCCAGATTTCACAAGAGGACCAAGCATATCAAGAGACGCTTCAATTCCATTGGGACCAAGTCCAAGTGGGAGACATAGAGATTTGCAAAATACATACGGATCTGAATGTTGCGAGACCGTTGACTAAGCCTCTTCCACGAGCAAAACATGATCAGCACCAAGACTCCATGGGTGTTAGAATCATTCTTGTGTAATCTAGATTATTGACTCTAGTGCAAGTGGGAGATGAAGGAAATATGCCCTAGAGGCAATAATAAAGTTATTATTTATTTCCTTATATCATGATAAATGTTTATTATTCATGCTAGAATTGTATTAACCGGAAACATAATACATGTGTGAATACATAGACAAGCAGATAGTCACTAGTATGCCTCTACTAGACTAGCTCATTAATCAAAGATGGTTATGTTTCCTAACCATAGACATGTGTTGTCATTTGATTAATGGGATCACATCATTAGGAGAATGATGTGATTGACATGACCCATTTCATTAGCTTAGCACTTGATCGCTTAGTATGTTGCTTATGCTATCTTCATGACTTATACAAAGTTCCTGCAACTATGAGATTATGCAACTCCGTTTACGGAGGAACACTTTGTGTGCTACCAAACATCACAACGTAACTGGGTGATTATAAAGGTACTCTACAAGTGTCTCCGAAAGTATATGTTGAGTTGGCATGAATCAAGATTAGGATTTGTCACTCCGATTGTCGGAGAGGTATCTCTGGGCCTTCTCGGTAATACACATCACATAAGCCTTGCAAGCATTGCAACTAATGAGTTAGTTGTGAGATGATGTATTACGGAACGAGTAAAGAGACTTACCGGTAACGAGATTGAACTAGGTATTGGATACCGACGATCGAATCTCGGGTAAGTAACATACCGATGACAAAGGGAACAACGTATGTTGTTATGCGGTTTGACCGATAAAGATCTTCGTAGAATATGTAGGAACCAATATGGGCATCCAGGTTCCGCTATTGGTTATTGACCAAGAATGGTTCTAGGTCATGTCTACATAGTTCTCGAACCGTAGGGTCCGCACGCTTAAGGTTTCGATGACGGTTATATTATGAGTTTATGTATTTTGATGTACCGAAGGAGTTCGGAGTCCCGGATGTGATCACGGACATGACGAGGAGTCTCGAAATGTTCGAGACATAAAGATTGATATATTGGACGGCTATATTCGGACACCGGAAAGGTTCCGGAAGTTTCCGGAGAAAACCGGAGTGCCGGAGGGTTACGGAACCCCGGGAAGTAATGGGCCTTATTGGGCCAAGAGGGGAGAGAGAGGGCTGCACCCGGAGGTGGCGCGCCCCCCATGGGGAGTCCGAATTGGACTAGGAGGGGGGGGGCCCCTTTCCCTCTCCCTCTCCCTCTCTTTCCTTCCCCCTTCCCTCTTCCTAGTAGGACTAGGAAAGGGGAGTCCTACTCCTACTAGGAGGAGGACTCCCCCCCCTGGTGCGCCTCCTAGGGCCGGCCGGCCCTTCCCCTTGCTCCTTTATATACGGGGGCAGGGGGGCACCCTAGAACACACAAGTTGATCTTCGTGATCGTTCCTTAGCCGTGTGCGGTGCCCCCCTCCACCATATTCCACCTCGGTCATATTGTAGCGGTGCTTAGGCGAAGCCCTGCGACGGTAGAACATCAAGATCGCCACCACGCCGTCGTCTTGTGGAACTCCTCCCTGACGCTTTGCTGGATCGGAGCCCGGGGATCGTCATCGAGCTGAACGTGTGCTAAGAACTCGGAGGTGCCGGAGTAACGGTGCTTGGATCGGTCGGATCGTGAAGACGTACGACTACATCAACCGCGTTGATATAACGCTTCGCTTTCGGTCTCACGAGGGTGGACGGACACTCTCCTCTCGTTGCTATGCCATCACCATGGTCTTGCGTGATCGTAGGAAAATTTTGAAATTACTACGTTACCCAACAGTTTGGGGGCGGGGGACACCACCCCAAAGACAACACCGCCAGTCATGCCGGGCGCCAAGTCGGCCCCATGGCAAGACCGCCCGTAACGGTGCGGACATCCCTATGCCACTGGATCCAAACATGCATATGGCACAGGATCGAACGACGGCGGCGGCGACTATGATACATTTGGCAACGTCGATCAAGTACTTTGCCGAGCATGGGTGCGATGGCGACTTCATGGGGCCTCCTTCTCAAGAACCAAACCCAACAAAAGATGTGTGCGATCTAGCTCGCATCATGGAGAAGCCAAGTTGCAACAGCGCCGTCTGGCGTTCAGCTCTCGGGAGACGCCCCGGTGCCGACTTCACCGAGCCTCGAGATAGGCGAGGTGCGAAATATTATCAGCCCCAACACACTCAAGAAGGCGGTCTGTGAGCAAAACTCGGTCCCATTACAGGAGAAGAAGAAGGCACGCAAAAGAAAGACTAAGAAGGGTGCGAGCCAGCCGCACCGAGTACGATCCGTGCTCGGGACGGGCCACCTTCACCGCAGGATATCTCGAGGAGGGTGCATGTGGCGGGTAGGGCGATGCTACCGACAAATATGCTCAATGCTGCAACCGTGCTATGCGGAGTCGCATGCAGTGTTCTTTCTTTGGAGAAGCGGCGTCTCGGGGAGAAGGATGTGGCATACCGGTTTTCGCGGCCAAGGTGCCGAGGGCAAGGGCTTTTGGATAACTCCATCGGGCGTCACGATCGTCCTGCGTTTTGATGACATCCACGCTATGTTGAACCTTCATCCGCTGCACTACACCTTCGTTCGGCTATTTTCGCTGAGTATGGAGATGCGGATCATTCGCGACAAGACCCGGACATCGTGATAGTCGACCCCTTCTACATGCGTGCCAAGATCTTGGGCAGCGCGGGGACCGTAAGTCGCGAGTTCTTACCTCGAAGGCGTCATTCGGCAAACCAAGATAAGGATAACTTCCTCGTGCCTTACTTTCCGAGTAAGTCCTCCCTCAACCGCCCGTAACATATGAATTCTTACATTTCGATCATTTTCTTTAACATTCCGTGTTTTCTGCAGTGACACACGTTGCACGCCATCCTCCTAAGCCCCAAATATTCCATGGCCACGTATTTCGACCGGACCGTCGACCGAACGTAGACTACACAAATGTCAAGAAGGTTCTTGATGATGTTCTCCCGGCACGCCAAATCTGGAGGCACCTTCACCAGGCCTATTCGTAAGCACGGCAAGCACGTGTTCTCCCATAATCGACGTTCGCTGCGTCAAGCAGCCCTTTGGCGGTCGAAGGGTGCCTACTACGCCATCCATCACATGCGGCGATCGTGCGGGACCATCATCAACTTCGCTACCGAGTAAACTCCAAGATTGGGCGCGGCGTGTCGGCAATCCAGACGCGGACCTCGACAAGAATTCTTTCGCATCCGATGGAGTTTGCGGAAATCATCCATCAAGATGTCCTTCCGTACCTCGGGCAGTTCTACCTCGAAATCAACCGTCCAACGGTGACATCGACACAATGCTACAAATGCAGGATGACAACGCCCGTTCTTTCATGACTCCCACGATAGACGGCGGCTTCATCCACGCCCGTCCCTTGAGTCGAGTTGTCAGTTCTGAAACATCGATTGGCTCATGTTGTAATTAAACTTTAATGAACTTGTAGTATGTCTCTTTGGTTTTGAGAGTCGTTCAACTTAGATGTAATCGATGCTATTAATGTCTTGCTTTTCTCTTCCGATCGTTCTTTGCATACTTATATATTGCTTATGTATTGTCGTGAATTGGTACTAACGTTTCGCTTGGCTAGTGCATAGCGATGCCGACGTATGTCGTGTACAAGGGTAAGGTTCCGGAGTCTACGATGGTGGGAGAAGTGTCGGAGACAGGTTCACCGATTCAGCGGTAACAGTTACAAAGGGTACACCACTAGGGCCGAGGCCGAATCTAGATACGCCCGCTATCTAGCGGGAGAGGGGAGGGAGCGTTGGAGGAACCGGATGAAGACGAGTTTCATCGTGATGATGCTCATCGTGATGACCGCAGCTATCTTCTATGTGATGGTAGTTTAGATGATCGATATCGACTTGTAATGCGAAGACAAACTCGCTACTCGCGGTCTCGAGACTTGTAATATAATGTTCTATCTTTGTTCGGTCTTTTCAATTCGGAGACTAATATGATGAATTGTATTTGGAGACTAATATGATGAATTGTATTCAAAGACTAATCTTCTATTGTATTTGATGAATCTATTGTTGATGTGTGCTGTCTATATTTTGTCAAATTATACATTTTGTAACCTGTGCAAAAACAGAAAATAAAAAATAAAAAAATCTAATATTCATACTAATGGCGCATCACATGACAGTGCGCCATTAGTATGACAGTGCATACTAATGGCGCATCACTGGGTAGTGCGCCATTAGTATGCTGCGGTTACTAATGGCGCATCCAGAGGTGGTGCGCCATTAGTATGCTACTAATGGCGCACCCTCGCATATACTAATGGCGCACCCTCGCATATACTAATGGCGCACCCTCGCATATACTAATGGCGCACCCTCGCATATACTAATGCCAGGTGGTGCGCCATTAGTATACCAGATACTAATGACGCACCAGGTGGTGCGCCATTAGTAAAAATTACTAATGGCGTGCTATCAATGGCGCACCAGTGATGCGCCATTAATGGCCATATTAGGTGCGCCATTAGTAGTGGTTTTTCTAGTAGTGCCGCAAGGGGTACCCCAGAGGCGGAACCATGATTTCTCAGAGCCTAGGGCTAAACTTAACTGACTATCTAAAAAAATTACTAACTGACTAAATATAAGTCAAATATTCCCACGCACACCAATTTGCGTTAGAAGTATGCCACAAATTCACATTTAAAATGAAATGCAAATTTAATATTATCATGAGAGGAAATTCCTTAAAACAAATAGTTTAGCAAATTGCATTGTTGCGAACATGGTTTGGTACCTAATTAGGGAGGACTTACTTAATCTGAGGCCATCATTTCTTCACCAGCAATACCAGAAGGACTTGGATCTGCAAACATAAAATCGCATATCTAAAATCAAGACATTTGACATAGACCAAGTCAATTGTTCGTATGAAATTTGCAAAAAATAAAAAGGGAGAACTTATTATTATACCATTAAAACGAAGACCATAAGGTAGTAGCCCCTTGCGTTTCCTCTTTTTTTGATAGCAGTGTATAATCTTAATATCATCAACGCTTGCAAATACATCGCGTTCAATATAGCACACTAGTGTAAATTTGGCTAATATAAAGGAAATAGAAAAAACAAAATTAGAAGATAGGCTACAAATTACCTGGGCAGTGTGCGATGGGTGGGTAAGTTTGGCTAATATAAAGGAAACAGGAAAAACAAAATTAGAAGATAGGCTACAAATTACCTGGGCAGTGTGCGGTGGGTGGGTGCCTCTGTGCCTGCGCTGCAAGTTAGAACTAGACTAGATGGAGAAGAATAAGAGGCGCGTGGTCAGGACGCCGGACCCGGCGGCCGGCGCGGCGGGGAATCGCGTGTTGACGACGGCGGCGGCGCTGGGCATGGGCGCTCCTTCGAGCGAGGCGAGGCGAGGATTTCTCTGTTGCCGATGAGGCGAGGAATTTTCTTTCTTTCTTGACTTTTTGGAGCCGCTTTCTTCCTTGACTTGATTGACTAACGATCGGGCTACAGATCACAGATCGAAGCGTCAACCGTCGTCTAGTTTTTCTTTTTGAGGGGTAGAACTAGTCTTTATTCATCAAAATCCACAACATGTAGGATACGGTTTAGATCATGGGATTGGCCAAATCAGAAATGACGTCCCGGATCTAGAGACAAAGAGAATTTAGCTAAACTATGAGCTTCTACATTTAATTCCCTACGTTCAAAAGTAAATAAACATTGACAATTGATGGAGTTGGGCTAACGGGCTAAAGGCTTGTACGTCTACGTAAAGACTGGGGCTGGGCTTCTGTGTATGACAATTTCTGAAAAAATTGCTGCTATGTTATACGTACTAGCCGGTCTAGCAGGGCGACGGCACCTCCTTGATCGGGAAGCAGCTTGCTGGGATGGCCGATCTGGCAGGACAGAAATGAACGGACTGCCGGACAGATATTCTCTTGAATTCGGGCATGTAAAAACTAAGCATATTTGCCTCCTTTTTGTTGTGATCGGGGATGCGATCCGGCGCCGGTGTGATCCGGAGCGTTGTGTGGACTAGCGTAGATTCAAATTTGAATTTGCTGGCGGACAAAATACGTCTACGGTTGGATGACTGCCTCCCGCATCCATGTCTGCGAACTGATCCCGCGGAAGAAAATTTTTGGGTTGCATGCTCTAAGAGCAACTCCAACGCGCCGACCCAAACGGACGCGCGTTTTGTCCGCTTCTCGTCCATTTGGTCGGCCAGGCGGACGTGCGCGTCCGGTTTTTCATTTGGGTCAGCAAGTGCGCCCAACAGGATGCCGACCCATTTTATGCCGATGTGGCCAAAACTGACGAATTTAGCATAATTATGCATAAATGCCCGGTCAAACGCCGGCCAAAGTCCACTTAAACATAAATAGAAAATTGAAAACTCTAATAAACGCCCACATACTGCCCTAGTAGATCGCCTTGCCCTTGCCCTTCCCGACGTCGTCGTCGCCACCGGTGAGGTCAATGAAGACGGGGGAGGCCCAGCCGCCCGAACGCGGCTTGATAGGTTGCAGGGTAGCCTCCACGACGTTTGCTGCTGCGGCGGCATAGCGGCGAGGCGGGCGTGCTCCCCCTCCTCCTCAAGCCGTAGAGCCGCCTCGTCGCAGCACAGCATCTGCTCATATCGCATCTACTGCTCGCCGTCGGCCCCCTCCTCGGCGAGCCAATGCGCCTTCCGGCGCTCAAGGTGGGCCACCTCTTCTTCCGGCGTAGTGGCAGGGAGGTGCGTTCACCCGCTCGCGGAGCTGGCCGGTCCACGAATATGACTCCTCCAGCCAAGTGGGGGCGGCAGTGACCGCTTGCGCGAGGGAGTTGGTGTTGGAAATATGCCCTAGAGGCAATAATAAAATGATTATTATTATATTTCCTTGATCATGATAATTGTCTATTGTTCATGCTATAATTGTGTTATCCGGAAATCGTAATACATGTGTGAATACATAGACCACAACATGTCCCTAGTGAGCCTCTAGTTGACTAGCTCGTTGACCAATGGATGGTTACGGTTTCCTGACCATGGACATTGGATGTCATTGATAACGGGATCACATCATTGGGAGAATGATGTGATGGACAAGACCCAATCCTAAGCATAGCACAAGATCGTGTAGTTCGTTTGCTAGAGCTTTTCTAATGTCAAGTATCATTTTCTTAGACCATGAGATCGTGCAACTCCCGGATACCGTAGGAGTGCTTTGGGTGTACCAAACGTCACAACGTAACTGGGTGGCTATAAAGGTACACTACAGGTATCTCCGAAAGTGTCTGTTGGGTTGGCACGGACCGAGACTGGGATTTGTCACTCCGTATGACGGAGAGGTATCTCTGGGCCGACTCGGTAATGCATCATCATAATGAGCTCAATGTGACCGAGTGGTTAGTCACGGGATCATGCATTATGGAACGAGTAAAGTGACTTGACGGTAACGAGATTGAACGAGGTATTGGGATACCGAAGATCGAATCTCGGGCAAGTAACATACCGATTGACAAAGGGAATTGTATACGGGATTACTTGAATCCTCGACATCGTGGTTCATCCGATGAGATCATCGTGGAACATGTGGGAGCCAACATGGGTATCCAGATCCCATTGTTGGTTATTGGCCGGAGAGCTGTCTCGGTCATGTCTGCGTGATTCCCGAACCCGTAGGGTCTACACTTAAGGTTCGATGACGCTAGGGTTACACGGAAGATATGTATGTGATTACCGAATGTTGTTTGGAGTCCCGGATGAGATCCCGAACGTCACGAGGAGTTCCGGAATGGTCCGGAGGTGAAGATTTATATATGGGAAGTTGTCATACGGTCACCGGAAAAGTTCGGGGGCATATCGGTATTGTACCGGGGTCACCGGAGGGGTTCCGGGGGTCCACCGGGAGGGTCCACCTGCCTCGGAGGACCTTATGGGCTGTAGGTGGAAGGGAACCAGCCCCAAGTGGGCTGGGGCGCCAACCCCCCTAGGGCCCATGCGCCTCGGGTTGGGGGGAACCCTAAAGGGGGCGCCCCCCTTGGCTTGGGAGGCAAGCCCCTCCCCCTTGGCCGCCGCCCCCCTCTAGATCCCATCTAGAAGGGTCGGCCCCCCTTCCCCCTTCTCCTATAAATAGAGGGGCGAGGGGAGGGCTGCAGCACCACATCCAAGGCGCAGCCCCTCCCCTCCCCAACACCTCTCCTCCTCCGTTAAGAGCTTGGCGAAGCCCTGCCGGAGTAGTGCCGCTCCATCACCACCACGCCGTCGTGCTGCTGTTGGAGCTCTCTTCCTCAACCTCTCCCTCCTCCTTGCTGGATCAAGGCGCGGGAGACGTCTCCGCTCCGTACGTGTGTTGAACGTGGAGGTGCCGTCCGTTCGGCGCTAGGATCATCGGTGATTTGGATCACGACGAGTACGACTCCATCAACCCCGTTCTCTTGAACGCTTCCGCTCGCGATCTACAAGGGTATGTAGATGCACTCATCTCTCTCTCGTTGCTAGATGACTCCATAGATTGATCTTGGTGATGCGTAGAAAATTTTAAATTTCTGCTACGATCCCCAACAGTTGGCTCGCGCTCCGACTCGGCCTTGGGCTCGACCAGGGGTGGCGCCGGCGGCACGAACAGGGGTGCCTAGATGGAGTCCCCCGCCGCGGACAAAGCTAGGGCTTGCTCCAGCCCATCCCAATGGGCGTCCTCCTCGAGCCGGCTCGCCTCCAGTGCGTGCTGAAGGGCCTCCTCGTGGGCGGCTTGGGACTCCGCCTCCGCCTCCTCTTCCTCCGGCTTTACCCGCAGGGGCGGCGATGGAAGGTCGTAGTTGATGTGGACGGCAAGGTGGCGCTCCTCCTCTGCTCTAGCGCAAACTAGCGCTCCCAGTTGGGGGAGTCTGGCGTGTAGTCACGCATGGCGCGCTGCTCCGGTGTGAGGAGCTCGCGCCGACGAACCTCTCAAGATGCGCCACATGGACAGCGGCGCCACGGATGGGGATGCGCTGCATGGTCCAGATGCCACCGTGCGACAAGTTCACATCTCGATACGGCAAGGGCTGGCGGTCTTGCCGGTGCCACAGCGCTATAGATCGGGATGTACAGCCGCTCCGCCTCCCTGTGTCGTGCTGCCGCTTAGTGGCGGCGACGTAGCGTGGGAAGAGCTCGCTCCGGCGCTGAACCTCCCCTTCTTCCCTCCCTTCCCGTTGAAGAATCCCATGGCTGGGGGGCTGAGGTTTGCTGCTGGCTGGCTAGGGTTTCCAGGTCGCTGGTGAGGGAGCAAATGTGGCTAGATATGGATGGGGGCTGTGGATGAGGCCGGCCCCGCCGCACACGTCAATTAAAAAGGGCGGGACACGACCCTTCTACACCCTGCCAGGTGTACGGAGGAAGTATATATGCTATAAAAGATTATATTGTTGGATTTGTATTTGGAAGAGCTTTCTGACAATATAAATTTTATGACATATAGTTTACATTTTGTAATGTAAAATTTTAGGTCAAATTTTAGTCCAAAATAAGAGGAGCCCAATAAACCCGGAGGAAGGAAGTAAGAGTCAAAGACAAGTCCGGTCTCCCTAGCCCAAGCACACACACACAGCCTGTGTCGGTCTGTGTTCCCCGCGAGTCTCCTCGACCTGCCGCCACTCCCCTCCGCCGCCGTCCGGCCCTCCGCGCCGCACAGTTCTCCGCCTCCGCCAACTCCAATCCCGACCGCGGCCTGCCCCTGCCATGGCGCTCCCATGCCTCATGCTCCGCCGCCACTCGACGCCGGCAGGCCGCGACCAGAACATCGCCGCTCTCCCCCGTCCCCTGCTCTACCCAGCGCCTGCCCCGGCCACGCCCTAAGCCCGCCGCCGCCCGCACTCCTCCACCGCCCCTGCCCCGCCGCCCACCATCAGAATCAGAGATCTCCTGCGCCAACCACCATCGAATCTTACTCCCGAATCCCCAACCTCGATTAACTTGAGCATTCGCCGCGGTCGAGCACGATGCCCTCCAGTTCGGCCTCTCCGGTATCAATTATCAAGCTTTTCTCCGCCTCCTGCCGGCCCCCGCCTCTCCGGTGCAGCCCTGATGCCGCCACCGCCGACTGGGTCCTCCTGGAGCCGCTGGCGTACGTTGCTGACCGCACCAACGCCACCACCGCCGAAGCCATCTCGAGCACCGGCTACACCATCCAGGCCACCTTCTGCGCCGCCGACCCGCCGGGCGTCTCCTGCGCGTGCATCCACTGCCCGGGCACCGAGGAGGCCGACTTCCCGGAGAGGCCCCGCATAATCTGCTCCCACAAGGACCTCCTCCTCCTCTGGGTCACCTTCAAATTCGGCCCCTACGACGAGGAGGGGCTCCGCGAGTACTTCGTCTACAAAGCCGGACCCGGGCGGCCGTCACTCCACCTACTCCCAGATCCCCTCCCGTTCGTCGCCAGAGCCTGGGAGGTCGGCCTCTTGCCCCATGGCGACGACGGCCATTTCTTGCTGGCCGCTCTCTGCTTCACACAGACCCCTTGGGTCTACGACCTGCATCTCTTCTCGTCTACGACATGGGCTTGGAGCACCAAGGTGGCATCAGCAGACATGCCAGACAAGGTAAATTCTCGGACGCAACCAGATGTGATTCACAAGGTGATTTCCCTTGGAGGAGGCACACTGGGCTGGGTCGATCTCTGGAGGGGAATTTTGCTCTGCAATGTGCTCGACGAGGTGCCTGTGGTGCAGGTTATTCGGTTGCCTATGCTGATGCCTGGCAATAAGGGTGGTCTTAGCGTATGCCCGTGGAACATTCGTGACATTGCGTCCTGCGATGGCTTGATTAAACTTGTTGAGGTGGAAACTTATGAAAGACAGGTTGTTGAGACGGCGTATCATGATGACATGCTTCTAGTTTATGATTCAGATCTTTTGGCAGAGCAGCCGGTGCGGGACAATGTTGGTTGGAGGATCATAACGTGGTATAGGATGACTTCTTGGAACTATTGGCGTAAGGAGTGCATGCATCATGATGAGGAAATTTCTGTTGACCACTCCAGCCATCAGATCGGTGACGGCGACGGCGACGGAGAGTTAGCTTTGAAGAATTTGTCTGCGTCTTTCCCTGTTCTGAGTTCAAACTGTCACTGTGATGATACTGTTTACCTCTTGTGTAACTTGAAATCTGACACTCAGAAGATATGGTTGGTCGCTGTTGACCTGAAGATGAAGCAACTGATAGAGCTGGCACCATTTTCTATCGAAGGATATTTCAGTCCAGCTTATCCATGCCAGTTATCCAAATATCTGAAAGGCGCTCTAGGTAATCATACTTCTGCTTTGCCATATATATGTTTTGGGTACAGCAGGAGTATGGACATCTTTTCCTGTTAATTTAGGATAAGTTTCTTTTATCTCTTTCATTTAGAAAACCAAGAAGGATTTGAGTGTGATCGGTTGATCTTTGTGGTTGTTTATAATAGGCAGATATTCTTGATATGCTAAAAATGTTGCATTCTCTGGGAGTCGGCGTCTACCTCTTCTGTTTTGTCATGAGATCCTAGTTACTATGAGTGTTTACAAATTCTAAGGGTTCTCTGCATGTCTTCGTGTAGCACTTTTCTTTGCCAAATTATAAGTACAAACAAAGAACACTACAAATACTGCAGACAATGCCGCTTTGCCATGAAATACTTGTTTACGACAATTCTGAGTGCTTATGAATTTAACAGTCCTCTACTTGTCTTATCATGGCAGCTTCTGCTGGGTCATGCAGTTAAAGGATACTACAAATGCTGCATACATGGCAACAGTGAGTAACACAACTCATTTTGGTTCAAAGCAGTGCTATCACACAGTTCTCCTTGTTCTATGCTATCATCCTTGTGGGCGGGTCAGATCAGATCCCTGTGAAACTGAGCACCTAAGGCAAGTCTGTTCAGTCATTTTATTCTTAGACTTGCTCTGTGAAAGGCTAAGTACAGTTTTCTTTTCACGATCACTTGAAGGGGGGAGGGGGTTTATATAACTTCTACAGGCAAGATACAGATTACAGGAGGAAGCTATGTGCAGGGTTGATATGCATCTATATATCTATCTGCTGATTGGTAGATTTTCCAAGCTCAACTAGTTATTTTACCCGGGTAGGGTCCTTCTGGACCCATCTCCTGGCACAAAAAAATTAGTTATTTTACCTTGATGTCTTCAGAGCTTCTATGTTATTGCGGGTTTTCAGCTCTTGACATGGGCCTTAGGTGTCCAGCAGCTATAGGATTCTGGCGTGGATGCTGTGTGTGGTGGCGAGCTGCAGGCTAGAATTGACTTTCCGTTGTGGTTTGCTATATCGGTCGTACATTAATATTGGGCAATATTGCAGACAAGTGAGGCAAATAGGCTTGTGCTTATGCAAGGGCCACAGCTGATGAGCACTTTGCAATGGATGTCTTCGACGCTGCGAGAGGATGGCGGCTGACTGCTCCATGATTCCGGGTTTGCCATGCCTGCGTAGTTCTGAATTTGTAATTTAACCGTTTGTTTCGGCAGATACGTTGTGTTTCTTTCCTGCTGTGCTGAACCTATTGTAGCTGGTGTTGGTTTCTATTAACAATCATCGGAGGGGAACCCTCTTTTCTTCAGAAAAGAAAAGCTAATTGTAAGCTAACTTGTGTTATAAGAACCGTTTGTTTCGGCAGATACGTTGTGTTTCTTTCCTGCTGTGCTGAACCTATTGTAGCTGGTGTTGGTTTCTATTAACAATCATCGGAGGGGAACCCTCTTTTCTTCAGAAAAGAAAAGCTAATTGTAAGCTAACTTGTGTTATAAGAAATGCCAGCATTACTGGTGTCTTAATTCACTGACCAAAAACACATCCATTGTTGAATAGAATCCGTGTTTTTCTGATATGGAGGAAGAGGCTCTTGCTTTACATGAATTTTATGCCATGGAAATGATCTTAAATGACTGGACACATATATAGGGCCAGAATTTTCGACGGGGCCGTCTGTAGGGTGAGTCTCAACGTGGGCTTCGTCGCCTGCCGCCAACAACAGGGTCGCCCGACATGGTGCTGAAGGGCGATGGCAGCAGCACAGGAGGCCGTTGCGGTGTAGACTGAAATGGACCGTGGTCGTTCAGCAGAAGTGGATGCACCATGCCACCATCTGCCCGAAGCCGGCTGTGTTGAACATAGGGTGTGGCTGCTGGGTGTTCACTGCATAGATACCACAGTCAGCAAAAGCATAGTTAGTAGTACTAGGAGTTGAGTATCGCAAGCACTGAAGTGCATGTACTAGTGGATTTTATAATGGAAGAGTTTTGCTCTGTCTCACCAACTTCATACGCCTCTGTATGCTTCCTTTTTTCTTTCAATTTTGCCCTTGTAAAATAAAATAGATGTACTTTCTAAAGATGCAGCTTATGACTAAGCTCTCAGTATCATGTTACTTCAGTTCTATCAAATTTGTGGATTGTTTTAAGACAGGTATACAAAGAAGAAACACAGCTGCATCACAAGCTTCACCTATGCTAATACCTGATCCTGATGAGATCCAACTGGGAAAGTGTGGCGGAAAGTGTGGCCAGTTAGGCTGGTACGTTGGCTGTTGCTGCAATGGAACACAGAGTGGCTGCTGGTAGCTGCCATAGCTTTGGTCTGCGCAATTACCATATTCATGATGGCTTCCATTGTAGACAATCTGGTGCAAAGGCACATTCACATTTTCAGAGTTGTTTGCTTGTACTACAACCTGGGGCAAAGCTGCATTTACGAGGTAAATGAAAAGCTGTTAAATTCATGAAAAATCATTGTAGCGGTCATCATGAATGAGGTTCAGAAAATAAAACAAGCAAGCAAGTTGAATTTCACATTCAAGCACAAGTTAGCCAACATCCCTTTACCTACGTCTACGTATATTATATATCGAGCCACTCGAAAGATAGCGAAAAGAAAAGGAGGCAACACCATCAGGGTTTAACCATTAACATCAGTGGTTTGCTTTGTTAAAAATGATCAACCTCTCTCGCTCTCCACCCCACACCCCAAGGTCCTATTTTTATTCTTCCTCTAAGAAACAGGAATCATATCTTTATTTATACCAGATCACCACAAATGCACCAGTAATCATTGTTCTGAATAGTGCCTAATGCAACCAGCTGCTCAGTAATTACCTGGAGTGACTCTCAGATGATTTGACAACACACAAGGAAAGTGGGGGCGGTAGTCGTGATCACTGTTTTAAATAGCCCGCTATAGCTCCGCTATAGCGTTTACAAAAGGTCTTGCGCTAAGAGACTTTGGTCCAAACAAATGAACAAAAATTTTAAATAGCACGCTATAGCATTTGGAAGAGGTCCTTCGCTAAGATGCTTAGCGCGCTATTTAAAACTATGGTCGCGATGTTGAACAACAGGACATTGTGCCATTGCTTTCAGTGTCCTATTTCTCATGTCAATAGAGATCCTCTGCGCTTTCTCGATATCCAACCTCACCTTGGAATTCATGTGGACAACGTCGTCACCGTGGATACTCAGGATGGGGAAAGATGGTAACAAGTTCATTATCGTCGAGTTTCCAACAATGCCGTCCCCTAGCTGAGTCAACAAAGCAGAATGGTGTGGGTTCTCAACTAGTATGTCATCGACATGAACATCCCTCTCCTTGCGCCAACCGTCGTCGGAAAGCACTCTATTCCATCACTACCGGACTCGCGGGCTATGCCTACGGCCCAGGGCCGTCGGCATAGGTCCTCTGTCGTCGGCATAGATCTATGCCTATGGCTGCCGTCAGCATAGCCCCGTCGGTGTAGATCACGTCAGCGTAGATGTGTTAGACCGTCGGCGTAGTATAGCTGTCGGCATAGGTCCGTATGCCGACGGCTGTGGGACAGCCATCGGCATAGTTTAGCCGTCGGCGTTGTTTTCCGTCTGACAGCAATGAACGGCGCGGTCAAAAGCGTTAGCGAACCAGGGGAAGACACATGGCGCAGGTATGCCGACGGCGCCGACGGCCTAGCCGTCGGCATACCCGCGCCACGTGTCGGCCCCTGGCTTCTCCTGGCAAAGCCGTAGGCATATCCCTGCCACGTGGCGCGCCCTGGTAGCTCCTGGGCTTTGCCGAGGGCAATGCCGTCGGCATACTTGCTGACCAGAAGCAAAAAAAAATATACTAGCCAAAAAGGCTAGTAATTTCATAGTTGATACATTAGCCAAAAAGGCCAGGGTTGGTCATGTTATGTCCCAATAATAATCCTCATGAATATACAAGTTACACAAGAAAAAAATGCTGTTTGTCCGCTCATTATAGTACTAGTGTTTGGTAGAGCTCATATACAAGGGTATGAGCAATACAACAATGTCTGGAATGGATATGCAGGAATATAACAACATAGCCCACAGCAAAGGGTACAGGGTATACAATCATAACATAGTTTTTCCACTAGGTACAGAGTAGGTATTTAAACTGGACACAAATAGCTCCTGTGATGATTTAGTAGATACAGAGTAGGAGTATGTAGGACTTGATCATGAGGTAATATGAAAATCAACTAAACAACGCAAAAATGTATTTTGGAGCATCTTGAACTCCTTGACAAATAGACCGAGTGCTAATTAAGGAACATGTCAGTGTACACATATGGTTCATGTGATGCTGGTTGTAAGCAAAGAAGAGGAGTTGACCAATGCTAAAATGTTGAACTCCCTAAAAGAGAAAGGCATGTTCTCTGAAAGCACATACATAGTTCTAATCTAGACGCAACTGTAAGTCAAAATCGAAAGTCTAGATCAGATTGCATACATAACGATAAAACTGAATTACACACACAAAAGATTTAGATTTTTTTTTGTGGCAACAAGGAAGCAAGCAAACTAATTGGCAAACAATGCAGCAATATCCAGGTGATTGAGTACTAGGATCTGACAGCAATAGCACCAAGTTAAATTCAGTCAAGCGTGTAAGTAGATTCAGACCAGCAGCATACCAAGCAAAAAAAATCAGATTTCAAACAGGCTAGCTAGCTGTAATTTGATGCAATATTGATGGTACAAACATGCTAGCTAGATTAAACACCAACAACTAACACAGCCTAACTGCAGTAACTAACAAGGCCATTATAAATTATTAGCATGCATGATCTGCAGTACTAGGAGGCTGAATCAATGCACATCACAGTAACCACAAATGGGGTCTAATACAAGAGCAGAATTTAACAAGTGTGCTACTCCGAATCATCATTACTTGTAAATAGGAATGATCTTTTCCATGACACAGGCACGGCAAGCACAAACAAAATCACCCATGCGCATGAAACAGAGCAAGGTACTAATATAGCAGCACAAGAGAGGGAGCTAGAGGTAGGAGACGGTTTCACATGAGAGGAGGTTGTAGTCGATGGCGCACACAACCACGGTCGCCGTCACGCGGTAGAGGAGGTTGTAGCCGAGTTGGACCATGTGTGGGGCGTCGTCGTGCCGGTGGATGCCCTGGTTGTCGTCATCGTCAACGGAGGATGCCTGCTGCTCCGAATCTAACAAACAAGTAAGAGCTAGTGTTGTTGATCTAGTACAGAAATTAAGCAAGCTAGTATAGGAGACACACGTGCTGCTAGTATCTACAGAAAGCAATCAAGTTGCCTGTGTGTGTGTGTGTGTGTGTGTGTGTGTGCTTGAGCTAGCTTAGTATGTAGAGTCCATGGTTGGGCTCTAAAACTAACAGAGCATGCTAGCGTCAACAGAATCAATCACAAGGTTATTTTGTTGTTGTTGCTAGCACTGCTAGCTGTATGTGTTGATCCATCCATCCATGGACCTAACTAATGTTGTTGTATCTCTAACCGAAGTGCAGCAACACAAGAAGAAGAACTAAAACTGTGGAGCACATGTGTACCTATACTCATCCATGTCAAACTGTACCAAACCATCCATACATTGCCAGATTGATAATTGCACGTAATCAGGAATTAAAGTTCACACCTAAATAAAATACATAAACATCAAGGAATATAAGTTCCACATGGAAATTAGAGGGAAACCAAATCCATGTTGTGGCAGCAAAATTAATCAATCCCTGTTGGTACTATCTAACTAAAGAACCAGAATTCTAAACTCATCTTCTCTTTCTGTTTGGTACTAACTAGACAAATAAATAAATAAATAAATGACTTGTTCATACAAATCCCTCTAGGATTCCTTCATACAAGAGGATTTGCATCACATATTCCTCTACCTCCTCCTCGAATAGTGCGTTCAGTTGAATAGCAAATGAGTTAATGAGATGTAATGTACTATCTGTCTAGTAATGGCTGATGCTTCTATATATCCATACTTGTTGGTCTCGTTTATTAATGTACTCCCTCCGTCCATAATAATAATATAAGAGCATTTTTTGACACTAGTGTGGTTTCAAAAACACTCTTATATTATGGGTCAGAGGCAGTACAATCTAGTCTAGTAAATCACATCTAATTTAACATGTAGCTTACCAGTAAAGCCAAGACAGCAAAGAACTTTGCTCCTCGCGTGCTGATACTGCTTTCCCCATTTTCTTTTTTGCCAAAACTACTGTACTATACATGAGGACGAATGAGTCAACCAACCGAACAAACAGGCCACAATCAATCAATATATATAAATAAAAATTACAGTAGCTAGACCCTTTGGAAAAAAGCTTTCTGGACATTTTAAACAGGAAAGATAGCGATTTCGTTCTGGATCGAAGTGGTTCGACCACGAACTACCAGATTACATACAGCAAAAAAGATGAGTTTTTTTTCTCATGTAGTCTCCTCAAATTAAAACTCCATAAATTTGCTGCTAGAGTTACAGGTTTATAGTTTAGATTGATGAGGGCACCTCCGTGCTTGCACTGAACATGCCAAACAGAGCATGTGTGTGTGGTTTCGAGTTGAAGATGCCAAACAAATCTGAACCTCCTCCCCGAGGAGATGGAGGTGGAGGATTTGCAGCAGCAATAGTGAGCAGAGGAAGGAGGCGGAGGAGATGGAGGTGCTACCTGCCGAGCTGGGTCGTTGTGGCCGTGCTTGAGCTCGGCAGGCCCCGCCTCCTCGAGCAGGACAGGGCCGCCAGCTAGGTGCGCCCCTCGTCATCTGCCTCCTCGAGCAGGAAGGACGGTGCCCTCCTGCCGTCGTCGCCGTCCAGACCATTCCAAGGTGACCTGCAGCAAGGGAAGGAAAGGAGAAGGTGAGGTGGGGGTGGATTCGGGCGAGGAAAGAGGGGAAGGACGTACCTGCGCCACGCCGGTAACGGATCCGTCGAGCTCTGGCCTCGCCATCGCCGGATGTGCCTGATCCCGGCGATGTTAGGGGTGGCGGCCGAAACCCTAGCTAGCCACGGGGACGGCGGAGGGCGTGAGCGCCGATTCTGGATGGGGGGAAGGTGGAGCGGACCTAGGGGGCTCGGAGCTGCTGCGCGCCGGAGCATCGGCTGCGGCGCCGCCAGAGAGAGATTCGGGGGAGGAGTCGCGAGAGACAGAGAGGTTCGGTTCGTGGGGAGAGAGCGAGGTAGGGGTCGGGTGCGATCGTTTATCTTTTTCTTTTTTTTTCTCCTTTCCTCTAGATGGATGGATGGATGGATGTGGGGTGGACAGCTAGATGGATAGATGGATGGATATGCGCCACATCATCGATCCATGGCACAAATGTTTCCACCAATAGGAACCAATCTCATACAATTGTGTTCTTTCTCTTTTGTTTTTCTTCTAATTTCTTCTACCATCTTGGACCGACCGACGACGATCCGTGAGGGGAAAGGAGGGCGGCGAGGAGGAGATGGTGAGGTGAGGTGGGGAGGGAATGGTGCGTTCGGTATGACGACTATGCGGGAAATTGCAGATATGCACGGCGGGCACCTGAAATGATGTCCAGAAGTGGTTTTGTCAAATCATATATCATGTCTTTGTGGTATGTGTAGGCCTAGTGCAACCCAAGGAGGGGCGGACCCCACCACAGGGAGGGGAATGTACCTCGGCGGCATGCCGGATCCAGTTGTTAAAATCGAACAAAAATCACACGATGCAGGAAATACTCGGGACTTGGCACGGTGTCGTCATATGGCCCTTGTAGAGTGTGGTGAAATTTTGAGCACGTTTCGCAGAAGCCTGACCGGAGGTTGCTTGTAAACTACACCTCTCCGAGGTAGTATCTGGCTATTGAGAGAGAACGTGTCCGATTTGTGAAGGAAGTGCGTTGCCCGTTGCTTCGTTGACCTCGAAACTTCTCGTGCTCTCAAAGGGGGCCATTGCATGACACGTGCCAGGACATGGCATTTCGAGCCCGCCTGCAATATTTGAGACATTTACTGCATCCGTAGGGTTTCAATGCGGGAAATTGCAGATCTGCACGGCGGCCACCTGAAATGATGTCCAGAGGTGGTTTGTCAAATCATATATGATATCTTTGCGGTATGTGTAGGCCTAGTGCAACCCAAGGAGGGGCATGAAGGAAATATGCCCTAGAGGCAATAATAAAGTTATTATTTATTTCCTTATATCATGATAAATGTTTATTATTCATGCTAGAATTGTATTAACCGGAAACAAAATACATGTGTGAATAAATAGACAAATAGAGTGTCACTAGTATGCCTCTACTTGACTAGCTCGTTAATCGAAGATGGTTATGTTTCCCAACCATAGACATGAGTTGTCATTTGATTAACGGGATCATATCATTAGGAGAATGATCTGATTGACATGACCCATTCCGTTAGCCTAGCACTTGATCGTTTAGTATATTGCTATTGCTTTCTTCATGACTTATACATGTTCCTGTAACTATGAGATTATGCAACTCCGCCACGGAGGAACACTTTGGTGCTACCAAACGTCACAACGTGAATCGGGTGATTATAAAGGAGTACTACAGGTGTCTCCAAAGGTACATGTTGGGTTGGCGTATTTGAGATTAGGTTTTGTCACTCCGGTTGTCGGAGAGGTATCTCTGGGCCCTCTCGGTAATGCACATCATTATAAGCCTTGCAAGCAATGTGACCAATGAGTTGGTTACGGTATGATGCATTACGAGCGAGTAAAGAGACTTGCGGTGGCGAGATTGAACTAGGTATTGGATACCGACGATCGAATCTCGGGCAAGTAACATACCGATGACAAAGGAACAACGATGTTGTTATGCGGTTTGACCGATAAAGATCTTCATAGAATATGTAGGAGCCAATATGGGCATCCGGTTCCGCTATTGGTTATTGACCGAGAATAGTTCTAGGTCATGTCTACATAGTTCTCGAACCCGTAGGGTCCACACGCTTAACGCTTCGATGATGCTTTATTATGAGTTTATAAGTTTTGATGTACCAAAGGTTGTTCGAGTCTGGATGTGATCACGGACATGACGAGGAGTCTCGAAATGGTCGAGACATAAAGATTGATATATTGAAGCCTATGTTTGACTTGGAAAGGTTCCGGATGAAAACAGGACGTTCACCGGAACAGGGGGTTACTGGAACCCCGGGGTCAATGGGCCTTGATGGGCCATAGGGAGAAGAGGAAGGGCCGGCCAGGCAGGCCATGCGCCCCTCCCCTCTAGTCCAAATAGGACAGGAGAGGGGGCGGCGCCCTTCCTCTTCCCTCCCCAATCATAATCCAACTAGGAAGGGGGAGTCCTACTCCGGTGGGAGTAGGACTCCTCAGCGCGCCCTAGGGCTGGCCGCACCCCTTGCTCCTTTATATACGAGGCGGGGGCACCCCAAGACACACAAGTTGATCTACGGATCGTTCCTTAGCCGTGTGCGGTGCCCCCTCCACCATATTCCACTTGGTCATATCGTCATGAGCTTAGCGAAGCCCTGCGCCGGTGAAGTCATATCGTCGCGGAGCTTAAGCGAAGCCTGCGTCGGTGGAGCATCATCATCGTCACCACGCCGTCGTCTTGACGGAACTCATCCCCGACGCTTTCATTGGATCGGAGCCCGGGATCGCCATCGAGTGAGCGTGTCTTTGAACACGGAGGTGCCAGACGTTCGGTACTTGGATCGGTCGGATCGTGAAGACGTCGACTACATCAACGCGTTGTTATAACGCGTCCGCTTTCGGTCTCACGAGTGTACGTGGACGGACACTCTCCCTCTCGTTGCTATGCCATCACCATGGTCTTGCGTGTGCGAGGAAATTTTTGAAATTACTAAGTTCCCAAACGGTGGCATCCGAGCCTGGTTTTATGCGTTGATGTCATGTGCACGAGTAGAACACAAGTGAGTTGTGGGCGATATAAGTCATCTCGCTTACCAAAGATGTCATACTTTGGTTCGGCGGTATTATGAGATGAAGCGGCCGGACCGACATTACGCCAGACGCTTACGCGAGACTGGTTTCACCGCTTGAGCACTAGTTGCTTAAAGGTGACCGGCGGGTTTCGCTTCTCTCACTTTAGTTGAACCGAAAGGTACGCGCCGGTCCTTGCGAAGGTTAAAACAGCACCAACTTGACAAACTATCGCTGTGGTTTTGATGCGAGGTAAGAACGGTTCTTGCTCAGCCCGTAGCAGCCACGTAAAACTTGCAACAACAAAGTAGAGGACGCCTAACTTGTTTTTGCAGGCATGTTGTGATGTGATGTGGTCAAGACGTGATGCTATATTTTATTGTATGAGATGATCATGTTTTGTAACCGAAGTTATCGGCAATGGCGAGAGCCATATGGTTGTCGCTTATTGTATGAAATGCAAAAGCCATGTAATTGCTTTACTTTATCACTAAGCGAGAGCGATAGTCGAGAAGCAATAGTTGGCGAGACGACAACGATGCTACGATGGAGATCAAGGTGTCGCGCGGTGACGATGGTGATCATGACGGTGCTTCGAGATGGAGATCACAAGCACAAGATGATGATGGCCATATCATATCACTTATATTGATTGCATGTGATGTTTATCCTTTATGCATCTTATCTTGCTTTGATTGACGGTAGCATTATAAGATGATCTCTCACTAAAATTATCAAGAAGTGTTCTCCCGAGTATGCACCGCTATGAAAGTTCTTCGTCTTTGAGACACCACGTGATGATCGGGTCCGATAGGCTCTACGTTCAAATACAACGGTGCAAAACAGTTGCACACGTGGAATACTCAGTTAAACTTGACGAGCCTAGCATATAACAGATATGGCCTCGAAACACGGAGACCGAAGGTCGAACGTGAATCATATAGTAGATATGATCAACATAGTGATGTTCACCATTGAAACTACTCCATCTCACGTGATGATCGGACATGGTTTAGTTGATTTGGATCACGTAATCACTTAGATGACTAGAGAGATGTCTGTCTAAGTGGGAGTTCTAAAGTAATATGATTAATTGAACTTTAATTTATCATGAACTTAGTCTGGTAGTATTTTGCAAATTATGTTGTAGATCAATAGCTCGCGTTGTTGCTTCCCTATGCTTTTATATGTTTGTTTTGATATGTTCCTAGAGAAAATTATGTTGAAAAATGTTAGTAGCAATGATGCGGATTGGATCCGTGATCCGAGGTTTATCCTCATTCTCGCACTGAAAAATTATGTCCTTAATGCACCGCTAGGTGACAAACCTATTGCAGGAGCGATGCGAGGCGTTATGAACGTTTGGCTAACTCAATATGATGACTACTTGATAGTTTAGTGCACCATGCTTAAAGGCTTAGAATCGGGACTTCAAAGACGTTTTGAGCGTCATGGACCATATGAGATGTTCCAGAATTGAAGTTAATATTTCAAGCAAATACCCGAGTTGAGAGATATGAAGTCTCCAACAAGTTCTATAGCTAAAAGATGGAGGAGAATCGCTCAACTAGTGAGCATGTGCTCAGATTGTGCTGGTACTTCAATCACTTGAATCAAGTGGGAGTTAATCTTCCGAGATAAGATAGTGATTGATGAAATTCTCTAGTCACCATCACCAAGTTAGTAGAACTTCGTGATGAACTATAATATGCAAGGGATAACAAAAGTAATTCCCAAGCTCTTCGTGATGCTGAAATCGACGAAGGTAGAAATCAAGAAAAGAGCATCAAGTGTTGATGATTGACAAGACCACTAGTTTCAAGGAAAAGGGCAAAGGGCGAAGGGAACTTCAAGAAGAACGGCAAGCAAGTTGTTGTTCGAGTGAAGAAGCCCGAGTCCGGACCTAAGCCCGAGACTAAGTGCTTTTGCTGCAATGGAACTGGTCACCGAAAGCGGAACTACCCCAAGTATTTGGCGGATAAGAAGGATGGCAAAATGAACAAGAGTATATTTGATATATACAGTTATTGATGTGTGCCTTACTAGTGTTTATAGTAGCCCCGAGTATTTGATACTTGTTCGGTTGTTGAGATTAGTAACTCAAACAGGAGTTACGAATAAACAGAGACTAGTTGAAGGGAAGTGACGATGAGTGTTGGAAGTAGTTCCAAGATTGATATGATCATCATCGCACACTCCCTATACTTTCGGGATTAGTGTTAAACCTAAATAAATGTTATTTGGTGTTTGCGTTGAGCATGAATATGATTTGATCATGTTTATTGCAAAACGGTTATTCATTTTAAGTCAAAGAATAATTGTTATTCTGTTTAAATGAATAAAACCTTCGATGGTCATACACCCAATGAAAATAGTTTTCAAAACGGTTATTCATTTAAAGTCAAAGAATAATTGTTGTTCTGTTTAAATGAATAAAACCTTCAATGGTCATACACCCAATGAAAATGGTTTGTTGGATCTCGATCGTAGTGATACACATATTCATAATATTGATGCCAAAAGATGCAAAGTTAATAATGATAGTGCAACTTATTTGTGGCACCGCCGTTTGGGTCATATCGGTGTAAAGCGCATGAAGAAACTCCATGCCGATGGGTTTTGGAATCACTTGATTATGAATCATTTGATGCTTGCGAACCGTGCCTTTTGGGCAAGATGACTGAAACTCCGTTGTTCGGAACAATGGAACGAGATCTTGACTTGTTGGAAATAATACATACCGATGTATGCGGTCCAATGAGTGTTGATGCTCGTGGTAGGTATCGTTATTTTCTGACCTTCACAAGATGATTTGAACAGATATGAGTATATCTACTTAATGAAGCACAAGTCTGAAACATTTGAAAAGTTCAAAGAATTTCAGAGTGAAGTGGAGAATCATCGTAACAAGAAAATAAAGTTTCTACGATCTGATCGTGGAGGATAATATTTGAGTTACGAGGTTGGTCTATATTTGAAACAATGCGGAATAGTTTCGCAACTCACGCCACCCGGAACACCACAGCTTAATGGTGTGTCCGAACGTCATAACCGTAATTTATTAGATATGGTGCGATCAATGATGTCTCTTACCGATTTACCAATATCGTTTTGGGGTTATGCATTAGAGACAGCTGCATTCACATTAAATAGGGCACCATCTAAATCCGTTGAGACGACACTATATGAACTGTGGTTTAGCAAGAAACCAAAGTTGTCGTTTCTTAAAAGTTTGGGTTGCGATGCTTATGTGAAAAAGTTTCAACATGATAAGCTTGAACCTAAATCGGAAAAGTGCATCTTCATAGGATACCCAAAATGTTGGGTACACCTTCTATCACAGATCCGAAAGGCAAGACATTCGTTGCTAAGAATGGATCCTTTCTAGAGAAGGGTTTTCTCTCGAAAGAAGTGAGTGGGAGGAAAGTAGAACTTGATAAGGTAATTGTACCTTCTCCCTTATTGGAAAGTAGTTCATCACAGAAATATGTTCCTGTGACTACTACACCAATTAGTGAGGAAGCTAATGATGATGATCATGTAACTTCAGATCAAGTTACTACCGAACCTCGTAGGTCAGCCAGAGTGAGATCCGCACCAGAAAGGTACGGTAATCCCATTCTGGAGGTCATGTTACTTGACCATGACGAACCTACGAACTATGAGGAAGCGATGATGAGCCCAGATTCCGCAAAATGGTTTGAGGCCATGAAATCTGAGATATGATCCATGTATGAGAACAAAGTATGGACTTTGATGGATTTGCCCGATGATCGGCAAACCATAGAAAATAAATGGATCTTCAAGAGGAAGACGAACGTTGATAGTGGTGTTACTATCTACAAAGCTAGACTTGTCAAAAAAGGTTCTTGACAAAGTTCAAGGTGTTGACTACAATGAGATTTTCTCAAACTGTAGCGATGCTTAAGTCTGTCCGAATCATGTTAGCAATTGCCACATTTTATGAAATCTGGCAAATGGATGTCAAAACTACATTCTTTAATGGATTTATTAAAGAAGAGTTGTATATGATGCAACCGAAGGTTTTGTCAATCCTAAAGGAGCTAACAAAATGTGCAAGCTCCAATGATCCATCAATGGATTTGGTGCAAGCATCTCGGAGTTGGAATATACGCTTTGATGAGTTGATCAAAGCATATGGTTTTATACAGACTTTTGGAAAGGCCAGATTTACAAGAAAGTGAGTGGGAGCACTACAGCCTTTCCGATAAGTATATGTGAATGACATATTGTTGATCGGAAATAATGTAGAATTATTTCGCAAAGCATAAAGGAGTGTTGAAAGGAGTTTTTCAAAGAAAGACCTCGGTGAAGCTGCTTACATATTGAGCATCAAGATCTATAGAGATAGATCAAGACGCTTGATAAGTTTTTCAATGAATACATACCTTGACAAGATTTTGAAGTAGTTCAAAATGGAGCAGATCAAAGAAAGAGTTCTTGCACGTGTTACAAGGTGTGAGATTGAGTAAGACTCAAAACCCGACCACGCCGTAGAAGATAGAAAGAGAATGATAGTCATTCCTATGCATCAGCCATAGGTTCTATAAAGTATGTCATGTGTGTACGGATCTATTGCATACCCTACCACTAAGCTTGGCAAGGAGTGCAATAGTGATCTAGGAGTAGATCAATGGACAATGGTCAAAATTATCCTTAGTGGAATAAGGATATGTTTTCTCGATTATGGAAGTGAAAAAAAGGTTCGTCGTAAAGGGTTACGCCGATGCAAGTTTTAACACTAATCTAGATGACTCGAGTCTCAATCTGGATACATATTGAAAGTGGGAGCAATTAGCTAGAGTAGCTCGTGCGAGCATTGTAGACATAGAATATTTGCAAAATACATACGGCTCGAATGTGATGACCCGTTGACTAAGCTTCTCTCACGAGCAAAACATGATCATACCTTAGTACTCTTTGGGTGTTAATCACATAGCGATGTGAACTAGATTATTGACTCTAGTAAACCCTTTGGGTGTTGGTCACATGACGATGTGAACTATGGGTGTTAATCACATACAGATGTGAATATTAGTGTTGAATCACATGATGATGTGAACTAGATTATTGACTCTAGCGCAAGTGGGAGACTGAAGGAAATATGCCCTAGAGGCAACAATAAAGTTATTATTTATTTCCTTATATCATGATAAATGTTTATTATTCATGCTAGAATTGTATTAACCGGAAACATAATACATGTGTGAATAAATAGACAAACAGAGTGTCACTAGTATGCCTCTACTTGACTAGCTCGTTAATCGAAGATGGTTATGTTTCCCAACCATAGACATGAGTTGTCATTTGATTAACGGGATCACATCATTAGGAGAATGATCTGATTGACATGACCCATTCCGTTAGCCTAGCACTTGATCGTTTAGTATATTGCTATTGCTTTCTTCATGACTTATACATGTTCCTGTAACTATGAGATTATGCAACTCCGTTTACGGAGGAACACTTTGGTGCTACCAAACGTCACAACGAATCGGGTGATTATAAAGGAGTACTACAGGTGTCTCCAAAGGTACATGTTGGGTTGGCGTATTTGAGATTAGGTTTTGTCACTCCGATTGTCGGAGAGGTATCTCTGGGCCCTCTCGTAATGCACATCATTATAAGCCTTGCAAGCAATGTGACCAATGAGTTGGTTACGGTATGATGCATTACTGAGCAGTAAAGAGACTTGCGGTGACGAGATTGAACTAGGTATTGGATACCGACGATCGAATCTCGGGCAAGTAACATACCGATGACAAAGGGAACAACGATGTTGTTATGCGGTTTGACCGATAAAGATCTTCGATAATATGTAGGAGCCAATATGGGCATCCGGTTCCGCTATTGGTTATTGACCGAGAATAGTTCTAGGTCATGTCTACATAGTTCTCGAACCCGTAGGGTCCGCACGCTTAACGCTTCGATGACAGTTTATTATGAGTTTATAAGTTTTGATGTACCGAAGGTTGTTCGAGTCCGGATGTGATCACGGACATGACGAGGAGTCTCAAATGGTCGAGACATAAAGATTGATATATTGGAAGCCTATGTTTGGACTTGAAAGGTTCCGGATGAAAACAGACGTTACGGAACACCGGGTTACTGGAACCCCGGGGTCAATGGGCCTTGATGGGCCATAGGGAGAAGAGGAAGGGCGGCCGGGCAGGCCACGCGTCCCCCTCCCCTCTAGTCCGAATAGGACAAGGAGAGGGGCGCCTTCCCTCTTCCCTCCCAATCCTAATCCAACTAGGAGGGGAGTCCTACTCGGTGGGAGTAGGACTCCTCCAGCGCCGCTTCTAGGGCTGGCCGCACCCCTTGCTCCTTTATATCTGAGGCGGGGGCACCCCAAGACACACAAGTTGATCTACGGATCGTTCCTTAGCGTGTGCGGTGCCCCTCCACCATATTCCACTTCGGTCATATCGTCGCGGAGCTTAGGCGAAGCCTGCGCCGGTGAAGTCATATCGTCGCGGAGCTTAAGCGAAGCCCTGCGTCGGTGGAGCATCATCATCGCCACCACGCCGTCGTCTTGTGGAACTCATCCCCGACGCTTTCTTTGGATCGGCCCGGGATCGCCATCGAGTGAACGTGTCTTTGAACACGGAGGTGCCGACGTTCGGTACTTGGATCGGTCGGATCGTGAAGACGTACGACTACATCAACCGCGTTGTTATAACGCTTCCGCTTTCGGTCTACGAGGGTACGTGGACGGACACTCTCCCCTCTCGTTGCTATGCCATCACCATGGTCTTGCGTGTGCGTAGGAAATTTTTTGAAATTACTACGTTCCCCAACAGGGCATGCCCCACCACAGGGAGGCGAATGTACCTTGGCGGCATGCCGGATCCAGCCGTTAAAATCAAAGAAAAATCACATGATGTTGGAAATACTCGGGACCTGCTACAGTGTCGTCATATGGTCCTTGTAGGGTGTGGTGAAATTTTGAGCATGTTTCGCAGAAGCCTGACTGGAGGTTGCTTGTAAACTACACCATCTCCGAGGTAGTATGTGGCTATCGAGAGAGAACATGTCCGGTTTGTGAAGGAAGTGTGTTGCCCGTTGCTCTGTTGACCTCAAAAGTTCTCGTGCTCTCAGAGGGGGCCATCGCATGACACGTGCCAGGATATGGCATTTTTCGGGCCCGCTTGCAATATTTGAGACATTTAGTGCACCCATAGGGTTTCAATGCAAGAAATTGGAGATATGCATGGCACCACACCCCCGAGCTGCGTATTACCTCTTCGGAGCCCCGCGCTAGGTGTTTGAAGTTGCCACCACACTTTCGTGGCATGTAAGAGGACCCATCACAAGATTTGGTGGCATAGCTAGCCCCCGAAGGCCAACAACCACACTCGTAGACACGCGAAGAACAATCCGTACATATGCAGATGTATCTATGGCCTATGTGGCATGCCAGCGGGGCCAGGGCCCACTGTCAGCCAATGTCACATTGTAGATATGCAGAGAAGCCCTTTGACCAATGGACTTCTCCACCTCGTTGTGATGGGGTCAGCCCATGTGAAGTCTCTAGAACAAGGTCCGGGCCCTACCCGCCACAAGATTCCCTCTACGTCAACCCGACGCAGACGTTTCCACCCTCCAAGTGTCGGTGGTAGCACCGTCCGTGAAGGGGGTCACACTTCGGAGCCCAGCGTTAGATGTTTGAAGTTGTCACCACACTTTGTGGCATGTAAGAGGACCCATCTCAAGATTTGGTGGCATAGCTAGCCCCCGAAGGCCACCGATCACACTCGTAGACACGCGAAGAACAAACCGTACATATGCAGATGTATCTATGGCCTATCTGGCATGCCAGCGTGGCCAGGGCCCACTGTCAGCCAATGTCACATTGTAGATATGCAGAGAAGCCCTTTGACCAATGGACTTCTCCACCTCGTTGTGATGGGGTCAGCCCGTGTGAAGACTCCAGAACAAGGTACGGGCCCTACCCACCACAAGATTCCCTCTACGTCAACCCGACGCAGACGTTTCCCCCCTCCAAGTGTCGGCGGTAGCGCCGTCCGTGAAGGGGGTCACACTTCGGAGCCCCGCGCTAGGTGTTTAAAGTTGCCACCACACTTTGTGGCATGTAAGAGGACCCATCACAAGATTTGGTGGCATAGCTACCCCGAAGGCCACCGACCACACTCGTAGACACGCGAAGAACCATCCGTACATATGCAGATGTATTTATGGCCTATGTGGCATGCCAGTGTGGCCAGGGCCCACTGTCAGCCAATGTCACATTGTATATATGCAGATAAGCCCTTGCGTTTTTTTATTTATGTTATATATAAACGCCTAAAATAAAATGAAAGAAAAATAGATGGTGGGGTTTCGAACACGTGGACTGTGTAAGGGAAGGTGGACAACCACAAGAGGGATGATGATTCATGTTTAAGTAACACGACTAATTTGTATATAATATAATATGGACCGAAAAGTATTTTTTTAACTGTCACACAAAAAAGGGAGCATCGTGGCTCGACCATGTGACCTTGTGGTCAGCATTAACTAAGATTACCACTAGGCTACAACAACACAACATGTCTAGATGGGATAAACATTTTTCATGTTGCTATTCCTTCTTGTTCTATGTAAGAAAATAAATTATATTCTTGTGTTTGCGACAATTAAAAAATATGTCTTACAAAAAAAAAGGTACGCGACATTAAAAAAATAAACATCATAAACACATTTGTGTAATTAAAACAACCATATGTTGCTTTTAAAAATGTTCAGGCATTCGAAAAACTATTGATGACATTTTTTAAAATGTTTATACAATGTGAAAAATTGTTAGCGTTGTTTAAAAAAAGGTGTCGTACAATCCAAAAAGTTTATCCACTTATTTGAATAAAGTTTCAAAAACTTGTATTTGAGAACATGTTAATCGTATGTTTAAAAAATATTAAATGTGCTAGAAATTTAGTATTTTTAAAAAATATACGATAATTAACATTGTTCCAAATATGAGTTTTGAAACTTTTTTGAAATACGTGTTAGACATTTTCGGATGGTACGGAACATTTTTAAACTACATGAAATTTTTGTACATTGCGTAAACATTTAAAAAATATCATTAACAGTATTTCGAAATGCCTGAACATTTTTAAAATGCAACATATGTTTTTTTAATTACACAAATGTGTTTTACAATGTTTATTTTTTTTCAGAATCACATACTTATTTTTCGTAACACAGAAACATTTTTGGCGCTTATAATACATAAATAAAAAACAGATTTAAATTAATTATTTTTAAAATAAAAACAATTTAAAAGATAAAAAACAGATAATATATATGCCTACGGCAAGGCCGTCGGCATAGTATTGCCATGTGGCAGTTCCTGAAAAAAAACCCGGATAAAACATATGCCGACGGCCGCCGTGAGCGCCGTCGGCATAGATTTGACAGCGTTAGGCTGCCGTCTGAGGCCGGGCCACCAGGCCACCTATATGCCGACGGCCACACTTTATCGACAGCTGCCGTCGGCATAGTCGGAGATATGCCGACGACCTTTCTATGCCTACGGCTGCCGTCGGCATAGTCTGAGGTATGCCGACGGCCTTTCTACGCCTACGGCTTTCCCTAGGCCGTCGGCATAGCTCCATCTATGCCGACGGCCCCGACAAAAGGCTGTCGGCATAGAATAGGCCGTCGGGGTAGCCAATTATTCCGGTAGTGCATATGGCGGCCCTCCAACCAACCAGCTTATGTGGCCAACGCTTCTTGTCCAGATCATCCGGTGGCGGTCTCACAAAGCACCATTCATCATAGGTTCTACCCGGATCACATGGCGCGACGCTTTCTTCAACCACATCAGGTATTTGAAAATGTTCGATCTCGATAAGCTTGAGCAATCCATCAATGCAAGTGACATCCCGAAACATCCATGCGCACTGATGGTCGGCGGCGTCGGCTTCGTTCCCAGGCATCGGGGCTGGAAGTGGGACGAACCACTGCTGCACATATTGATCATTAGAGAGCACATCGCACACCATCATACCCTTGCAAAGATCGACCCAGCCTAGCACGCTTCCTCCAAGTAGGATCACCTTGTGGCTTGTGCGACGTGGAAGGCCGATGCTCGTCAAGCGGCGGTATCTCCAAATTAGCTAGTTTCATGGTCCAACTTTTCAACACGGACGAGTACAAGTGCAGTTCATATGCCGAGTTAAAGTTCGGGCACAAACCAGCCAGCATGTATTCCCCATTGTTACAGTAGTAAATGCCAAGATCATATGGCAGGAGGTAACTACGACCGGGCAGCGGAGGAATCCGGGAGAGCGCCGGACTTCCTCGGAATTGCCTGATAAATGTAGTACTCACTGGACCGCTTCACGAATCTGGTGGACCAGTTCATTGGTAGGTGCAGGAGGAGGAACTGCTTCTCCTGCTTCTCTGAGCGGATAACACGTGGCTCGTCGGCGAAGTCGGCATCCTGGAGGTCGGGGCAGTGGATGCAAACATATGAGAGGGTCGGCGGGTGGGCAAAGCAGATGGAGAGCTGGATGGGGTGGCCCTTGCTTGTCTCGGCTTTGGCCGTGGTGAAGTTGTCGCGGTCGGCGAAATAAATCCTCGTGTCCAGGAGGATCCAGCCGGGGAGGTCATTGGCGGCGTCCAACTCCGGCGTGGCTGGCGGATGCAAGCAGGCGGCGATTCTGGAAGAGGATCTAAATTTAATCATCGTTTTATCTTGCCGGATCTGTGCTTGGCTGTGAGCCTGGGCTGGGAATCTTATGGGGATCGAGTGGGAGAGAGATTGAACGCCGAACTGGGGACAACTAGGTCATATATGGGCGCTAGCTGTTCGTGTTTAGCTACGAAGCCGGAGGTGTATGTAGAGGGCCGAGGCAGGGAGAGCGCCGGCGGCCGGCGACGCGGAAGGAGATGAAGAGCGATCAACACGGGAGCGGCGGAGACAAAAGGGCTTCTCCGTCACCGCCGTGGGGGCTTCTGGTTTTGAGGGAGAAAGGCCTTCTCCTTTTCATACTCGGCTCAGCAAACCGAAACCGAAACTAAAGCCGGCCGAGCCTGCCAAAGCAAACATATGTGCTTGGCGCGTGTTTTAAAAATGTGTTCATGACATTATAAAAAAATTATACAATGTCAAAAATGTTCGCATAGTTTAGAGCAAATGTTTCAGTACCATTAAAAAACTGTTTGTGACTTTCCACAAAAAAACTGTTTGTGACAATTTAAAAAATTATTCATGTGTTTCAAAAAGATGTCCGTGCCATTTTAAAAAAAAATGTTTATACAATGTAAAAAATGTTCACATAATTTTCAAAACATTGTACCATTAAAAAATGTTTACACAATTAAATATATGTAAGGAACTTCATGTGATCCAAACACCAAAATATAAAGAGAGAGAAGATAAATAGTTGTAGTACTACGAAATTGTTGTCCACCTCATCAGGAGATGTAGATGATGAATTATTGGTGAAGATGGTGGTGAACTCCCTTTCAGAAGAGTGCCGGAGGCGAGAGAAGCTGGGGAGGAGGCAACCCGCTTGGCAGCCGCAGGGTGGTGGCGTGGACGAGCAAGAGGCGGAGTCGCGAGAGCCCTATTCGAAACAAGGGGCAAAGGAGTCAATCCCCACAACTCTTGAACCCAGAAAACCAAAATTCGCCAAAGCAAACATATAGATTTGGTGTGCGCGTTTTAAAAATGTGTTCATGACTTCTAAAAAAAGTTTAAACAATGTAGAAAAAAATTGTGTAGTTCAGAACAAATGTTTCGGTGCCGTTCAAAAAATGTTTGTGGCAATTTTTAGAAAATGTTCACATCTTTGAAATAAATGTTTGTGGCATTATTTAAAAATATTTATACACTGTAGAAATGTTCACATAATTTTAGAAAAATTGTGCCATTCAAAAAATGTTTGCAAAATTCAAATATATGCTTGTCACATTTTTTAAAATGGTAATACAATGCAAAAAAAACGCTCATGTAGTTTCAAAAATAAAATGCGTACGTTCAAAACAATGTTCAATCTGTATGTGAAAATGATTAACATTTATTCAGAAAAAGTCCAAAACATGTATCTAAAAGATATTCATCATGTATTTGAAAATGTACAACATGTATAAAAATGTTACACGTGTATATAAAAATGTTCATCGTGTACTTGAAAATGTTCGGGTGATGCCAAGAATTTCCCAAAGGTCTTTTGTCACGCTTTTTTCATGGTCGCATAGAGTTGAAGACATAACCACTTTCACAATTATGCAATCTTTTTAGAGAAAAGTAGCCTTTTGGTCCATTAAGTTCCCCAAAAGTGTAGATATGGTCCCTCAAGATTTTTTGGTATACATTTGGTCCTTCAAGTCTCAAAACCGGATAAGTTTGGTCGAAAACCAGACCTTAAGCAGGTTGACCGGGTTTGACCATATTCGACCGGGTTAGACCAGGTTTGACTGATGAACAATAAATTAAGAAAATGGCAAAAAATTCCAAAAAACTCTGAAATTTTGGCAACCAAGATGCTTGGGTGCGTGAAAATTTCTGTGGTGTTTCGACATCCGAGAAACTCCTGGCAAAAAAAAAAAAAGCAATTTTATTTTGCTAGAGCTCCTTGGATGTTATTTGACCACAAAATTTTACAAGCGCCAAGCACACCCAAGCATGTTGATTGTCATAAAATTTCAGATTCTTTTAAATTTGTTTGCTATTTTCTTTAATTTACGGTTCATCGGTTAAACTTGGTCGATGTGGTCAAACCGGCCAATCCCTGGTCACCATGTTCAAAATTTAGTTTTGGACTGAACTTATCCAGTTTTGAGACTTGAAGGATCAAATATATACCAAAAATCTTGAGGGACCAAAAATATACTTTCTCATCATTTTATCTTTATCGTGACATGAGGTGAATCTGTTTATGATTTTTTTTTCATCTCTGTCACGGAGAGCAATTCGCAAATAGTGACCTGCTTCGTCTGATGCGCACTACTCCACCTACCGTCGGTCCATCTAAATCGGTCAATGATTATAGGCGAATAAAATTTTCATATAACGATGATAATCACAACCATAAATAATTATTCATCAAATACCACGATTCATTGCAAGAATTACATACAGAAAATTATCATATGTAGGGAAGTTCATGTGATCAAAACACCGAAACATAAAGAGAGAGAACGCTAAATAGTTGTACTACTACGAAATTGTTGTCCAGAGGCGGTGGACTACTCACACCTCATCATGAGGTGTAGATGATGAATTATTGGTGAAGATGGTGGTGAATTCCCCTCCAGAAGAGTGCCGGACTAGGACATGGACTCTCCCCATCAACTATATATAGACCCGTTCTTGCATGCCGACGGCATGCATCGCATCGTCAAAACAACGTCGAAAATGCTCCATGCCGCTCGTCGGCAGTGAGATCCCTACCTCGATGCCGCCATGCCCGTCACGTGCCTCCGCCATTGACATAGCGCCAGTCTTCGCCACGGACACTACGTCTACCTTCGCCGGTGGCCCAAACCCGAAATCGATGTGGTACACGCGGAACCTCGGCGAACCGGCGACGGAGAACAAACCAACCTTCGCCGCCTCCTTCACCCGCTCAACACACCCGTCCCACCTGTCTTGTGACCCCTCGCCCACCTCTTCCTGGAGGGCGTTAGCGATCGCCATGAACGCCGCAGAGAGGCCCTCCGTTCCCGGAGCCGCAAGCTCGTCATGGCGCGCGGCGGCGATGGCCGGACCTAGGCAGTTGCCCAGGTACCTGTCAGGGACGGGCGGCTTCAACCGTGCCCGGTGATCAACGGAGAAAAGGAAGTAGGTTGTTTTAGTTTGGTTTTGTTCCTGTTTGGCTCGGCAGTAGCAGGACCACATGAAACTGAAGGCGGCGAGCAGCGACGAGCATCTCGGAGGCGGCGCGCCCTGCCTGGCAGCCTCACGGGCGACCGTGTCCTTGATGCCACGCAGGAGCTCCTGAGGCAGCGTGAACGTGCCGAGGAGCTGGTCGTCGGGGACAGCGGACACGCTGCTGCTCACGAACTCGATCTCACTGCCGTCGCTCGGCAATCCTTTGGAGTAGATGTCGTAGAGGCCCCTGGGATCGGTGATGAGCGTTCGGTCAATGACCGGCGGCGGCGGCATTTCAGCGGCACCGGCGCAGAGCGCGGCCCATGTGTGGAGGAAGTGGGTGGAGCTGGCGCCGTCACAGGCGGAGTGGTGCAAGGTGACACACAGAGCGAGGCCCCTCCCCCCCGAGCAGCACCGTGGCCTGCACGGCGAGCACCGCACGGCCCTTGGGCAACGACGGCACGAGGGGCGCGAGCTTGGCCACCTGGACGGGCTCGAGATGGGCAAGGTCTTGTTCGAGGTCGGCGGCGTACTCGGCGACGGTGAAGGCGACGCCGTCGCCGGGCTGGTAGAAGAGCTCGTAGCGGTTGCTGTCCGGGGCGAGACGAACGTGGCCGGCGAGCGGGTAGAAGAGGGCGAGGGCCTTGGAGAGGGAGGCCTTGAGGCCGGAGATGAGCTGCTCGGCGTTGTGGCTGCCGTGCAGGCGGTAGAGGAAGAGGCGCTGGACGGGCGGCGGGCGGAGCCATTTGACGTCGAAGAAGGTGAGCGGGAGGGAGTGTGGCGGGAGGTCGAGGTCGGACGGCCTGACAACACCGGCGTCCAGGACGCGGAGGTCGTTGCTGTTGGCACCCATGTTGGTCGATCGACCGGTGAAACTTTGCCGGGGTGTGTGTGGATGATTCTATCTTTCACCTTGAGTTACGTACACATTTTATACCACCGTTTTGGTGCAAGCAAGAGGTAGCTAGGTAGCGAGCAGCGTGGTAAATTTGGTACAGGAGCAAAGCACGTGGTGGTTGGTTGGTTGGGCTCTTTGAGTGAACGCCTCCGTTTGTTGTGCACTGTGCTCTCTCTCTCGTCCGCTCATTTCAACGGTCATGCATGCGTCCACCTAAGAGGTTCATCTCAGTGTTTGACAAGGAACAAATGATCAACCTCAGTGTTTGAGAAGGACCTGACTTCTTATCACGTACTGCTGGCTGATAATAACTCCTTTGGGTGCTTTATTAAAGCATCCCATATGCACTTTCGTGTTTGGCTGATATATACTAATTCTTTTGTATATTCAGTTTCGTCATATCAAATATAATGGTCACTAAAAGATTTTGGGTCTATTTATTTTTTAAATGCAAATTTAAAGAGCCATCCTCCTCTTTATTTGAATTGGTTATAGGGGACCCACAAACTAAAACGATGGTTTATGATTGCTTGATTCTAAATAGTTTCTTAGTTTTTCCTAGTAATAAAATTCTAAGAACGCAATAGTTAGTTCAGAAATGAAAACTCACATTGTATTTGAAAATTCAAGAACCATCACTGTTTTCTTTTGTGAACTAGCGCATTAGGGGTCTTAGAGCATCTACAACTGGACGCCTCAAACCATCCCTCGTACGCCCGCAGACGCGTCCGGTCAGTGACCGAACAAGAGAGAGGAGGGAAAACATGACAGAACCGGATCCCTTATATCATCCCTAGCTATATGCCCGGGCTGTCCGCGAACCCTCATATATCAATCTCAAATATGGGGAGAATATGAGGGCTCGCGGGCGCGCCCGGACATTCCACCATGTAGGACGTGGCCCTATCCCAGACCACGTTTTCTCTTTCTTTATTCATTCTTTCATTTCTATCTCTTCGTATCCACCAATCACGTGCAAGTGATCAGACATATGAGGAGAAAAATAAAGAGTCCGGCTGCACGAATTGATAAATAGGGGCTTAAAACGGACATGCCCGGTCACTGACCGGGCGCGTCCGCGGGCGTTTAAAGGGTCATATTTACTATGTCCGGCTGTAGATGCTCTTACAACCCTAGAATCATGCATGGTCGTGCTTAGAGATGTCCGGCTTCAGTCGTGACGGGTCCTTGACGTTTTGTGTCTCGCCTCCTCGCAATTCATAGCTAGAGGTTGGGCAAGGCGACTCCATTGGTTGTAATCATGGTGTGAGTAACGTTGTAAGCCGATATGCATTGTATCTGCTTCTTCAACATGCTTTTTCTTTAATGGATGATACACATGATATGCATACTTTTGAAAAAAAAAAACTAACTACTATAGTCTTACAGATCCTCATTCAACCAGCATAAAAATCATGACGTTATTGAATGCTCCAAAGGTCCGAACTATGTGAGAGGGTCGGACATTATACTCCAAGAGACGTAACCTATGCTATACATTGGTTGAATAGTCATGTCATGTTCATTATTGATGGGTAGTTTAGAAATTGATCCTTTCTTGTAACATTATTTCCTGAATGAGATATCTTCTAAAAGTCTGTGTCCAAACCATTTCCTAGAAACATGATTCAACTACTCAGGTATATATGTTTTTTGGCCTTTAGCAAATCACTCCAACAATTTGAATCCCGAACATGATGCTTCAGATGAGTTAACATGCATTGTAGATTTGGAGATGTTTCCTTCTCATAAATATCACGGCATATCCTCTGCCATGTCTTTAGAGTTAAGATAAACTTGGCACATATCATTAGCTTCATATGTCCATCCTCTACAAGATTAATTGTGTGAGTTGAATCAAATAAAGGGGTCTTTGACTTTACAAATTCATAGCATGACAGTTGATTTTGATACATGACCACAAATTGAAGAGTGCAACAGCTTGAACAATCGAATTAAGGAAGTTTACAGTGGTGGGCCCATATCCATGAGGGCTAAAATAAATGTTACTCCCTGTGTTTCAACATACAGTGCATATTGAACTTTTTAAAAGCTGAACTTTCCAACGTTCGAACAAGTTTATAGAAGAATCTATCAACCTATGCAATACCAAATATTTTCTTATGTATTGTAAATATTGATAGTTTCTTCAGAATTAGTCAAACATATACATGATTGACTTTTGAAAGAAACTAATACAAACTAGTATATATTATTTTATTTTACATTAGAAGGGATCTTGGAGTACTACAATAAAGAACATGATGTTCTCAAAAAAACAATAAAGAACATGATGAACATGAAAGGACCTTGGTACTACAATATTTCATTTTACGATAGAACATCGACTTTTGAAAACAGAGAGATGCCTTGTTCTTAGGCTGGTCATAGTGGGGAGTAACCTAGACTAGTAACATGTATATGTTACTAGGCTATGTTACTACCTCTATAGTGGGTAGTAACATATATGTAGTGTCATGCATCACTTCATTTATTACTTCATAGACTCATTTAGCATTGAGAACCGCTAGGTGATGGTAACATATTATGTTACTCTATTTGTCTCTCTCCTCATTAACTATTTGACACATCATCACTTTTGCTTATGTGGCATCTATGTTACTACTTATGTTACTCCCACTATGACCAGCCTTATTGCATCCCGATGGCATGCATGGCTTCGGCAAAGCACCATTGAAAATTCTCCATGCCGTCTGCCGGAAATGAGAGGGCCACCTCGACACCGCCACCACCGCCACGTGCATCTGCCACCGGCATCGAGCCGGTGGCAGTCGCAGACATCGCCACCACCTTCCCCGGCCGCCCGAAACCGAAGTCAATGTCATACACGCGAAACTTCGGTGACCCCACCACGAACACCATGCCGGCCTTCGCGGCTTCCTTCACCCTCTCGATGCCTCCGTCCCACCTCTCCTGCGAACCCTCGCCCACCTCTTCCTCCAGTGCCCTTGCGATCGCCATGAATGCCGTGAAGAGGCCTCCTGTGCCGGCCGCCGCCAGCTCATCGTGGCGCGCGGCGGCGATGGCAGGGCTACAGCAGTTGCCGAAGTATTTGGCAGGGACTGGCGGCTTCAACCGCGCCCGGTGATCCACGGAGAAAAGGAGGTGGGTTGTTTTTGTTTGGTTTTGTTCCTTTTTGGCTCGGCAGTAGCAGGACCAGATGAAGCTATAGGTGGCGAGCATCGACGAGCATCTGCGTGACGGCACACCGTGCCTGGCCGCCTCTCCGGCGAGCGCGTCCTTGATGGCAGTTAGGAGCTCTTGAGTCAGCGTGAATGTGGCGACGAGCTGGTCGTCGGGGACAGAGGACATTCTGCTGGTCACGAACTCGATCTCGCTGCCGTCGCTCGGCATTCCTTTGGAGTAGATGTCGTAGAGGCCCCTGGGATCAGCGATGAGCGTGCGGTCGATGATGGGCGGTGGCGGCATTTCAACAGCGCCGTTGCAGATGGCGGCCCAAGTGTGCAGGAAGTGGGTGGAGCTGGCGCCGTCACCGGCGGAGTGGTGCACGGTGACGCCGAGCGCGAGGCCCCGCCCCTGGAGCAGAACCGTGGCCTGCACGGCGAGCACCGCGCGGCCCTTTGGCAGCGGCGGCACGAGAGGCGCGAGCATGGCGACCTGCACGGGCTCGCCGTCGGAGGGACGGGCAAGGTCGTCGACGTCGGCGTCGTACTCGGCGGCGGTGAAGGGGACGCCGTCGCCGGGCTGGTAGAAGAGCTCGTAGCGGTTGTTGCTGTTGGGGGCGAGACGGACGTGGCCGGCGAGCGGGTAGAAGAGGGTGAGGGCCTTGGAGAGGGAGGCCTTGAGGCCGGAGATGAGCTGGTCGACGTCGTGGTTGCGGTGGAGACGGTAGAGGAAGAGCCGCTGAACGGGCGGCGGGCGGAGCCACTTGACGTCGAAGAAGGTGAGCGGAATGGAGCGCGGCGGGAGGTCGAGGTCGGACGGCCTGACCACGCCAGCGTCCAGGACGCGGAGTTCGTTGCTGTTGACGCCCATGTTGGTCGATCGGTGAAACTTTGCTGGGATGAATATATGTTTCACCCTTGAGTTACGTGGATGTTATATTACCGCTCTGGTGCAGGAGGTAGCTAGGTCGCGAGCAGCGTGGTAGATTTGGTACAGGAGCAAAGCACGTGCTGGTTGGTTGGGTTCAAGCGCCTCCGTTTGTTGTATACTGTATGCTCTCTCGTCGTCCGCTCGTTTCAACTGCCATGCATGCGTCTACCTAGGAGGTACCAAGCATGGCATCTAGCATCGCAGCCAGCAGTTCATCTCAGTGTTTGAGGAGGAACCAATGATCAACCTCGGTGTTTGAGAAGGACCTGACTTCTTTTCATCTACTGCTGGCTGACAATAACTCCTCTGGGTCCTTTAACGCATCCCATATGCACTTTCGTGTTTGGCTGATACATACTTCTTTTGTATATTCAATTTCGTCATATCAAATATAAAATTGCACTTTAAAGGACCCAAAAAACTTTAAAAATTGCACACAACTTTGCACTCAAATTGCACCTTTTGGAATATTCACAGAATGAGCATACAATTAATAGTGTTTTTTTCTTTTGCATTCTACTACGCACATATAGTTTAGTACCTGTGGTGCGTAACGTACTCACACACAGAAAAACAAAAACAAAAAACTTCTGACTTTTGAGTATATATACTAGTAAATTTGGTACAGGAGCAAAGCACGTGCTGGTTGGTTTCAACGGCCGTGCAGCCTGAGTGTTTAAAACGGAACCAATGATCCATCTTAGTGTTTGAGAAGGACCTGACTTCTTTTCATGTACTGCGCTGGCTGATTGAGAAGTACATATACCAACTCTTATTGGGTACTTCCTCCGTCCGAAAATACTTGTCTAAGAAATGGATGCATCTAGATGTATTTTAGTTCTAGATACATCCACTTGTATCCATTTCTACGACAAGTATTTTCGGACGAAGGGAGTACTTTATTAAGGGATTTCAATATTGGGTCACTTTCTTGTTTGGCTGATATGTATACTACTCCACTCTTTTATGTATTTAATTTCGTCATATCAATATAATATACTCCCTCCCTTCCATAATATAAAAACGTTTTTGACACTTAGTGAAAAAAGTGAAAAAACGCTCTTTTATTATGGGACGGAGGGAGTACTTATTAGTCACTAATTTTATCTTGGATCTATTTTATCTTTTAAATTGCAAAATTTGAAGAGTCATGCTCCTCTTTATTCGAATTGGTCATAGTGACCCACAAACCAAAATGATGGTCTATGCTTGATTCTCCCGTCAAAAAATAAATAGCTCGCTCAGTTTTTCAAAGGAATAAATCCCAAGACTGTAATAGTTAGTTCCCACAAAGAAAAACGAATGTAATAGTTAGTTCGACTCCTGTCAGGGGGTGAATTTCCGTGATCTCACCTGCGTGGGCTTCTCTTTAAAAATATGTTCTGGATGCTAGTGCCTATGGATCTTTTTTTTCTTGCGTGCTACTAGGAACAAAAAAAAGATTAACACTACAAGAAATACGGTCAATTATGACTCCCCATTTTGGTCGTTAATTCGTCATTGCTTTCATTTATTGACCTTTTTTTGACCAAATTCGGAAGGTCAATAGTTGACCGTCAAGAACGAACAAACGTGACCTTTTCTGAAATTTTAGTCATGACCGCCCTTGACCAAAATTTTCGTCATTAAATCTTTGACCAAAATTATGGTCATTACTAATGAGCCTAGGCCACGTAGGATCTGATGTGGCTGAACCAACGTGGCGCTGACGTGGAAAAAATGATGATGTGGATGCCACATAGGATCAGTCCAAATCAGTTGTTTTAATGGGCTGAGCCCAATAATCTAGCCCATTTTTACATTTATTTTTGGGCCACGGCCTTTTAATGTTAGTTCTTGGGCTCAGGCAATGTGCAGTCCATTTATTCAATCTATCATTAATTGGGCCTTGAGACGAGCCAGCCCACTCATATAATTTAGTATTTTCGGTCCAGCCAATAACCAACAGTAGCTCAAAAAAATCATTGCACAGTTTGGCAGTCAACCAATACAATTCTCCCAAGATTTCATTAACTTAGGCCCAACAGTATTATTACACCACAAGTTCATAAGATGCACCAATCAAAATAACATAGCTAGTAGCTTAGTATCAGTACACCATGTTCATAAGATTAAGATGCACCAACCAAAACACAACCTCATCAAACCACAGCCAATCTCTGGTCCATATTGTGGTTCACATGTCCAATAAAGAAACTCATCAACCCCTGTGTCGAAACAACTCAACATCAAAAGTCCCAAAGCCAACATCAACCACGCCAGACTAAACTATTTTACCTTGAACAGATCCATGAGACGCGCAAATCTAGCATCGGTGGCCTCAACTCTTTGCAAGAATAACTGGTACTCTGCGGCGCGTGCAGCTTCGGTCTCCTCTGATTTCTTCTTGACCTCAACAAGCTCCTCTCGCATCAACTCAGCGACTCGCCTCTCCTTCTCAAGCCTGTACTCTAGTTCTTGTACATGAGCATCCAAAGCAGCTGCAGATCTGTTGAACTTCTTCTTGGAGCTCGACTCAAGGCCAACATTTTGAAGGAATGTGCTGGAGGGACATTCTTTAGTGAGAATGTCAGCAACAACAACAGCAACATTCTTTGGTTCTCCACCTTCGGTACCCCTTGTTCCATAGCTTTTTCCATGTCACCGACATTTAAAGAAAGATGCACACACATGTCATTGCAGTTGGTTCGAATAACTAGGAAACTTTATAAGCAAACTACTCAAGAATGTTGACTAAATAATAATCCAGTCTCCATGCTACTAATTAACTAGTTATTTGAAAACTTTGAAGTAGGCAAGCAGAATTAATCATCCTTGGGAATCACTTTTTTGCAAGTTACTATCGTTACATGAAAGAAGCATGGCACCTGTGTTTATTAAAGCAGTAAGCATACACAAGAAACCATTGTTGAAATTTAAATTAGCCAGCTATGTGCATCTCTGTTTAGCTTAAATGGGAACATGGAGCAGAGAAGAATGTAGTATGTTTCAGGAGCGCATATGTTGTTTCTTTAGTACAGTATACATTATCAGAGAAATCCACTTCCACAAGTCCTAAACATTTCATTCAGATCGTATATGAAATGACAGAGTTTCTCCACTCCGAAAGATGGGAAGATAGATGCTTCAGGCAATCACTAGACAAATAATCAAAGAGCATACACCGCTCTCTCTTAATTAAGAGTATCCAACGACAAGCAATACCTGCTGGACTGCAACAAGAACTAAAATTGCCTGAATACTGTCGCATTTCCAGTACCAAAATCTACAGATAACCCAATTGAACTGACATTGATATCATTCCATATATAAAAGAGAGCACCCAATTCAGTTAGATAAGATATACTACTACTTGCCTAAATATGCTAGAACTATATTAAACCTACATTAATGATATGCCATATAGTACAAGATTTGGTAGGAGTATGCTCAAATCTCTGAAGATTTGTGCTATGTGCGAATCTGCAGACATTTGTGTGCAATTTCACATTTGTATGCGCAATCTGAATATCTAACTGATAGCAAACACAAAGTGCATTCAGGATCCCACTTCCCAAAATCTAAATTCACCCAACAAGTCCTAAAATTTGCACAACTGGAAAGTACAGAGCTAAGAACAGCATGAAAACAGCAAGGATTTTAATTGCCTATACCAGTGGGGCATTTGCAGGCTGCGTTTGCTGCAGGATGGCCGCGCCGAGGCTCCTCGCCAGGTTGATGCCGGTGCCAGTGATGGGGATGGTGGCCAGGTGGACCAGGAACACGGCGAACCCGATTGGCAGTGGGGCAAGGATCTGTCGAGGTTCCACACACCATTAAGAACACACAGTAAGCAGAGGGGAGGGTGGCTGGTGGAAGAAGTGGAGTTCGTGTACCCTGCACAAGAGACAAGATGAGGAGTGAGACCGGGGAGAGCAGCAGTAGTAGGGGAAGGGGAGGGGAAAGGACAGAGGGAGATGCATACCTCGCCTAGGAGCTGCAGCATGCGCTCGTCAGGGGAGTAGGGGCGGTCGAACATGCTGCGAGAGGCCATCTCACCCACACTCGCTCTCCTCCACCTTCATCTTCATCTTCGGGGCCGAGGCAACTAGCAGCCTGCCATCTCAGCCCGTCTTCACCTTCGAGGGCATCACCTGACCGCAGACACACATCGAACAGGGAGGGTCACGCATATGCGAAATCTCAAGCGAATCAAACAAGAGCAGAGGAGATCTCGCGACTCACCAGCCCAGGGAGCAGAGGAGATCTCTTGACAACATGATGCCGGCCTTCAAGCAGCTTGGACACCACGCCGACGACCACCGCCTCCATGGCCGGCCCCAGATCATGACCTCAGCGTCGACGACCACTGCGCCTCGAAGATCCTGGCCGCGACCTCCTCGTTCTCCGGTGGCAAGTTGGATCTGGGAGTGGGGAGAGGATCTGAGGTGGGGATGGGAGGTGTGGCGGAGGTGGGTGGCAGCGAGGGGAGGGGTGGGTGTTGGAGGTGGGTGGCGGCGGGGGAGGGGTGGGTGGCGGTGAGGGGAGGAGAGGGATCTGGATCGGGGAGCGCTGGGGTGTGCGGGGGAGAGAGAGGAGGGGACGAGTGGTGTGACCGGCCTTCTTCATGTGCGGCAGCGCGAGGAGGCGGGGGAGGGCAAGGAGGAGAAGGGCCGCTTGGGGTCGCACGAAGCAGATCCCCAAGTGCATCTCGCGGCGGCGGCGGCAACGGCGAACGGTGGAGGATCTGGTGGCATGCCTGGGTTTTGGGGGCCGGGCCGACGCCGTCAATTGCTTGGAACGGGGAGAGCGGCCAGGGGATGGATGTGGATGGCGGCGAGGGGCGGGATGGCAGCGAGGGAGGGAAGGGGTCGGGGTGGGTGGGTGGGTGGGAGACGAGGGGAGGGGATGGATAGATTTTTTTAGGGCAAGGGGTTGGATGGATGGATGGATGGCCGCCACGTCATCGATCCGGGTGAGAGCTAGTTCCACCAATGAGAATAAAGTAAAACAAATTGTGTTTACATTTTTGTTTTCTTCTACTTTTTTCACATTAATAGGTACTAAAGTACCTATTTAATTTTTCTAAAAATAATTTATATATACTAAAGTATATATTTCATCAGAGATACTCTGAAATGTTTGTAAGATTCAATGCCTAACTACCGAAATTTCATTTTTCATTTTCTGAGTGACCAAAATGTGTTTTATTATGAAGGAACTGCCATACATTTTTTGCAAAATGGCACTAAATCATTTTTATAAAATATTAGTCCATATTTAATGTATAATTGACCAAACAGTTGGGTGTCAAAAGCTTTTACTCACCTCTGGTGAAAAAGACAAATTCCTGCCGATTCAACAGGAAGCGGGTCAAATTTGAACTGCAGCTGCCTCATAGTTTGCTCTTTATTTTTTCCAAAAATCATTTATAGGTACATAAGTATCTATTTAATCAGAGAAACACCAAAAAAATTCCAAGATTCAACCACTATCTAGGAACGGTCATGCCCGTCGTTTTGGCCGCATTTTGAAACGGGCATAAAAAATTCAAAAAAAAATCAAAAAATTGGAAAACCTTCGCATTGCGTCATTATATATGACCAAGTTATCAGGAAAAATAATAAACATGCACTACGATAATTATTTTAAAAAAGTGTTCTCATAAACGAGCTATCATGCGTGAAGATTCATGGCTTTCAAGCCAAATGATCAATCTTATGTCCACATTCATGGCATAGTTTGTTCAAATGATCTCATATTGTGCAAAAAGGTGCATCTTGGAGTTCCAAACAATGTTGCCTAAGGGAGTTTTCATTTTCCTTGGACGAAAAATTCATTTTCCATTTTTCGAGTGCCCGGAATGAGGTTTTTTTGTGAAGGACCTACCATATATTTATTGCAAAATTGGACCAAATAAATTTTATAAAATACTAGGACACATTTAATGCACAATTGACAAAATGGTTGGGTGTCAAAAGTTTTGATCCACCTCTGGTGAAAAAGACAAATTCCCGCCGATTCAGGAGGAAGCGGGTCAAATTTGAACTGCAGCTGCCTCATAGTTTGCTCTTTATTTTTTCCGAAAATCATTTATAGGTAAATAAGTATCTATTTAATCAGATAAACACCAAAAAAATTCAAAGATTCAACCACTAGCTAGGAACGGTCATGCCCGCCGTTTTGATAGCATTTTGAAACGGGCATAAAAAATTCAACAAAATTCAAAAAATTGGAAAACCTTCGCATTGTGTCATTATCTGTGGCCAAGTTACCAGCAAAAATTATAAACTTGTAATACCGCAATTATTTTTAAAAAAGTGTTCTCAGAAACGAGCTATCAAGTGTGAAGATTCATGGCTTTCAAGCCAAATGATCAATCTTATGGCCACATTCATGGCATAGTTTGTTCAAATGATCTCATATTGTGCACAAGGGTGAATCTTGGAATGGCAAACAATGTTGCCTAAGGGAGTTTTCATTTTTTTTTGCACGAAAAATTCATTTTCCATTTTTCGAGTTCCCGAAATGAGGTTTTTTTGTGAAGGACCTACCATATATTTATTGCTAAATTGGACCAAATCAATTTTATAAAATAGTAGGCCGTATTTAATGCACAACTGACAAAATGGTTGGGTGTCAAAAGTTTTGATCCACCTCTGGTGAAAAAGACAAATTCCCACCGATTCAGCAGGAAGTGGGTCAAATTTGAACTGCAGCTGCCTCATAGTTTGCAATTTATTTTTTCCAAAAATCATTTCTAGGTACATAAGTATCTATTTAATAAGAGAAACATCAAAAGTTTTCCAAGATTCAACCACTAGCTAGGAACGGCCAAGCCCGCCGTTTTGACCGCATTTTGAAACAGGCATAAAAAATAAAAAAAAATCAAAAAAAATTGGAAAACCTTCACATTGTATCATTATATATGACCAGGTTTCCAGGAAAAATAATAAACTTGTAATATGGAAATTATTTTTAAAAAGTGTTCTCAGAAACGAGCTATCAAGTTTGAAGATTCATGGCTTTCAAGCCAAATGATCAATCTTATGGCCACATTCATGGCATAGTTTGTTCAAATGATCTCATATTGTGCACAAGGGTGCATCTTGGAATTCCAAACAATGTTGCCTAAGGAAGTTTTCATTTTCTTTGGACGAAAAAACCATTTTCCATTTTCCGAGTGCCTGAAAGGAGGTTTTTTGTGAAGGACCTCCCATATATTTGTTGCAAAATTGGACCAAATCAATTTTCTAAAATACTAGGCCATATTTAATGCACAATTGACAAAATGGTTGGGTGTCAAAAGTTTTGATCCACCTCTGGTGAAAAAGACAAATTCCCGCCGATTCAGTAGGAACCAGATCAAATTTGAACTGCAGCTGCCTCATAGTTTGCTATTTATTTTTTCCAAAAATCATTTCTAGTGATATAAGTACATATTTAATCATAAATACATGGTTTGGTGGCGATACGTCGAGGTTTGGACGGTGGCCCAGGGCCCCAACTCTAGAGCGCGTAAACTCGCATGCCCGCCGCGTGGTCACCGTGTGACCATGGTGTTGCCATGTGTTCTGGGAGGCCTAGGCATGTCTAGTGGGTTGGGCACTCCCCAGGTAGGTGCTAGGAATAAAATCACAACATAAGATTCTCACGAGGAGACCGATCGATGCTCAAACATGAATAAGCAGCCAAGTGTTTGATTAGCGGTACGGGAAATGCACATAGCCAATGGGCATACGTTTTGGCTGAGGATGATCAGTTACTAAGAAGACCGTCTTCACAAATTTTCAGCTCAATAGGAGGAGCCTAGGGGGTACTTGCTTTGCAAAGTACCACACTGGACATAAATACGAATGTTGAAGCTGGGCTCAAAATAATGAATGGATTGAGCTGACATTTGGTGGAGGATGGTTATTTGGGCATAGGAAAGCACCGTAGAAAATGGATACCATTTGGACATGCCAAAGTGGTACTTCCTTCACAAAGTGTTTTTCTGAACAGAATAGGAAAATGAATATTTTTGAATTATTTTTGAACTAGGCAAGGAAGGTTTTTTACATATTTGACGAAGATATGACCCAAAGAATTTATGAGATTTTTTTGAGAATTTTGGGAATGACAAAAATATAGGTTGCTTCACAACCTAGGGCAAAAACTGCCACATGGACATGACACATAGGCAAAACTGATGAGGTGGCGCCTAGTCATAGCAACCCACCACAATTTACAAGGTTATGACCATCTATATTGGTCATGATCAGCTAGAAATAAGGTTGTGGACCTGTGCTATTTGCTTTATGACCATTTCATGTAAGGAAATTGCGACCTTTCTGACCAAAATGGTCGTTATTGTTTAGGGTTTAGAGCCCCCCGGACAGCTTTTGACCAATTGGTCTGAAATGGTCATAGATCTATGACCAATTCTTCCAGGATCACTGACAGAAGGTCACTAATTGACATATTTCTTGTAGTGTAAGCCACACCCGCAAAAAAGACTAAGCTACTACCTCCTTTTCAGTTTGTTAAGCCCACACGTATCCCTAGGTCAACAATTTGATGAACATAATATGAGTTATTTATTATATAAATTATACTACCATAAGAAACTTCAAATGTTCTATTTTCTAATGGTATAATTTTTGTGATATATAATTCATATTACGTTGCTAAAATTAGTGACTTAGAGACACACACATGACCTATAAAACCGGACAGGAGTGAGTATAGCTAATAAAAAGGTGAGTTTCATGATGAGCAAGTGCAACCCGCAAAATTACTCTTCTCAAGCAAACATGGCGCAATGCAATAAAAAGGTGAAAGGAACAAACAAGCAATCCCTCAAAATGTATTGCATATATTTACATTAAAAAATAGCCGCACAATTTTCTAACAATGCACGACGCAACCGTTATGTGATACACCATACTTTCCACACACATACCTAGGGAAAACAATATGACAATTAAATTTATAACAACAAGGTACATTGTATCTAATTTGTGACACACTTAAACAATATGGTAGCATTGATATTGGATGTCAACTTTTATCGACACAATCTTGCAATGTTGCATTTTTTTGGTAGCTCAAAAATAATCATGGTAATTGACCACGAATCGTTCAACAAATACCGAGGCACATAGTTAGTTGTCAGTTGATCTTTGGAAACATCTACTCACATAGAGTATTTTTTTTGAAAGAAAAGGTAGATAATGATCTACCTTATGCATTCAAAACGGGAAAGAACCCGAATGACCATGATCAATTATATGAAGGTGATGTTAACGCTGCACGGATCGTGCAACAGACCATCACCAAGTCTGAAAAAAGTATGGGGGTATTGTGGGACAGAGAGGGCTGCTTATTCAACTATTTCAGCCCAAGCGCTTAACACAGCTCGATCATCATCCCTTGGTGCTCTAATACACCTCAACCTAAGAAGAGTTGCAATTGCAGATAAGGTTGTGCTATGACCATCTGAAATTGTCAAAAACTTGGGCATTACGGCCATTCCAAAGTACCACCGCACAGGCTCCAAAAAGGATGTGTTACACAGTTTGCCGTACTTGTGTCTTGCAGTTTGCGAGAGATGGAAGCCATGCAGATCGGACGAACCTCGTGCTGAATCAGACAAGCCTAATTTCTCGCAAACTGCATCTGCAAGCCTACTTGTGTCTTGCAATTTCACGTAGAGTATGAACCAACAAAGATAAAATATGCTTTGAGTGAAATATGCCTTCAAATTATTTATATACTGCTCATAATAAACTTACTGTCATGGTAGTATGAACGGGTATTACAGAATTAGGTAAACAAAGAACACAGGGTTCTGTCTTCTATCCTCTTTCCCCCAGCCTTACATACGCCCGCCTCTCTTTCATGTTTTTTATTATTTTTCTTCCATATATGTGTTTCCACTGGTTTTTCCTTAAAACCACCTCAACTACTCTACCTCTTATTTACTTACAAAATAAAATTTCATTTTCTATGTAAGGCAATAAGTGTTTACCAAATATAACTTTATTTATTTTACACAACCAAATTAATATGAGTAGATAAATCACAGGCTAATCTACTAGAGTATTAACCGAAAAAGGCCTTCGCTCCGCTTTATAGATAAAGAAACTGCCCAAGCCAAACATCCAACAAGGTTCACAAACGCGCGCGCACACACACACAAAAGGTCTAGTACAGACAAGAAGTCAAAGGGTTAATGCTGAGGGCACAGCTCAACAAGCCCTGAAAAAGACAAAAAAACACGCACACGCGTGGTGCGGCAGAGCATCTAGTCGGGCTCCGGGGGTGGCGGGGGGAGCGGAGGCGCCAAGCGGAAGGCCCTCGATCGGAGGTCGGCGATGAGGTTGTTGATGACGTCCCGATCCTGGGGGCGGCTAAGCGGCCGCCAGAGCTGCAAGTATCCACACATTTTAAAGATGGCGTCAGTAGCACGTTGAAGAGGGACCTTCTGAATGACAAGCTTATTGCGGACGGTCCAAAGCGTCCAGGCAAGGACCCCAACGCAGAGCCATCTAATATGGCGGTAGCGAGGGGGGGGAGGCATGGATTTCCGCAAGCAGGTCAGGGAAGTTGGTGTTACACCACTGGCCCCCAACCGTCTCGCGGAAACAGGACCAAAGGAACTGAGCCGTAGAGCACGAGAAGAAGATGTGGTTAGCATCCTCCACCGTGTCGCACAAGGGGCACATCCCGTTCCCAGGTCCATTATGGTTAAGGACCCCCACTCCGGATGGTAGGCGGACGCGGATCCATTGCCACAGGAAGATCCTGATCTTCAGGGGCAAGCGGATGTCCCAAATCAAACTAAAGGGCTCAGGGGCCGTCGAGGGGGCGATGGTTGCGTATTGGGATTTGGTGGAGAAGCAGCCGGAAGGCTCTAGACGCCAAGAGGTGGCATCCGGGGTGTCCACTCTGTCCATAGGGAGGAGGGCGATGTCCTGAAGTAGGGTGTCCCAGGCAGCAACTTCAGGGGGGCCAAAGGGGCGGCGGAAAGCGAGGCGCCCTAAGTCAATAAGGGCCGTCTCAACAGAGACGCGAGGGTCAATTGCAATTGCGAAGAGCTCCGGAAATCACGCGGCCAGGGGGGAGTCGCCAATCCACCGATCAAACCAGAACAAGGTCGAGGACCCGGTACCAACCGAGATGGATGTGCCAATGCGAAGCACAGGAAGCAGCTGGACGACGGCCTGCCAAAACTGGGAGCCGCCCGAGCGCTGACAGAATGCAAGGGGTGTTGGGGAACGTTGCAGAAAATAAAAAAATTTCTACGGTTTCACCAAGATCAATCTATGAGTTCATCTAGCAACGAGAGAGATGAGTGCATCTACATACCCTTGTAGATCGAGCGGAAGCATTCAAGAGAAAGGGGTTGAGGGAGTCATACTCGTCGTGATCCAAATCACCGATGATCCTAGTGCTGAACGGAAAGCACCTCCGTGTTCAACACACGTGCAGTTGAGGAAGACGTCTCCTCCTTCTTGATCCAGCAAAGGGAAGGAGAGGTTGATGAAGATCCAGCAGCACGATGGCGTGGTGGTGGATGCAGCAGCGATCTCGGCAGGCTTCGCCAAGCTTCTGCGAGAGGAGAGGTGTAGCAAGGGAGAGGAGGCGCCAAGAGCATGGTGCGGCTGCCCTCCCTCCCCCTCTTTATACAGCCTCCTATAGGCGCGGCCCTAGGAGATGCAATCTCCTAGGGGGCGGCGGCCGTGGGGTGGCTTGCCCCCAAGCCAGTGGAGGCGCCCCACCCCTAGGGTTTCCCAACCCTAGGCGAGGGGGCCCATAGGCGCACCAGCCCACCAGGCTGGTTCCTTCCCACTTCAGCCCATGGGGCCCTTCGGGATAGGTGGCCCCACCGGTGGACCCGGGACCCTTCCGGTGGTCCCAGACAATACCGTGACCCAAACTTTCCCGATGGTCAAACTTGACTTCCTATATATAATTCTTTACCTCCGGATCATTTCGGAACTCCTCGTGACGTCCGGATCTCATACGGACTCAACAACTTTCGGTTACTGCATACTCATATCTCTACAACCCTAGCGCCACCGAACCTTATGTGTAGACCCTACGGGTTCGGGAGACATGCGACATGACCGAGACGCCTCTCCGTCAATAACCAACAGCGGATCTGGATACCCATGTTGGCTCCTACATGCTCCTCGATGATCTCATCGGATGAACCACGATGTCGAGGATTCAAGCAACCCGTATACAATTCCCTTTGTCAATCGGTACGTTATTTGCCCGAGATTCGATCGCGGCATCCCAATACCTCGCTTAATCTTGTTACCGCAAGTCACTTTACTCGCATCAGATTGCATGATCCCGTGACCAGACACTTGGTCACATTGAGCTCATTATGATGATGCATTACCGAGTGGGCCCAGAGATACCTCTCCGTCATACGGAGTGACAAATCCCAGTCTCGATTCGTGCCAACCCAACAAACACTTTCGGAGATACCCGTAGTGTACCTTTATAGTCACCCGCCACGTTGTGACGCTTGGCACACCCAAAGCACTCCTACGGTATCCGGAGTTGCACAAACTCATGGTCTAAGGAAATGATACTTGACATTTGGAAAAGCTCTAGCTAAACGAACTACACGATCTTTGAGCCATGCTTAGGATTGGGTCTTGTCCATCACATCATTCTCCCAATGATGTGATCCCGTTATCAATGACATCCAATGTCCATAGTCAGGAAACCATGACTATCTGTTGATCAACGAGCTAGTCTACTAGAGGCTCACTAGGGACACGTTGTGGTCTATGTATTCACACGTGTATTACGATTTCCGGATAACACAATTATAGCATGAATAATAGACTATTATCATGAACAAAAATATATAATAATAACCATTTTATTATTGCCTCTAGGGCATGTTTCCAACAGTCTCGCACTTGCACTAGAGTCAATCATCTAGTTACATTGTGATGAATCGAACACCCATAGAGTTCTGGTGTTGATCATGTTTTGCCCTAGGGAGAGGTTTAGTCAACGGATCTGCTACATTCAGGTCCGTATGTACTTTACAAATATCTATGTCTCCATCTTGAACATTTTCACGAATGGAGTTGAAGCGACGCTTGATGTGCCTGGTCTTCTTCTGAAACCTGGGCTCCTTGGCAAGTGCAATAGCTCCAGTGTTGTCACAGAAGAGTGCGATCGGCCCCGATGCATTGGGTATGACTCCTAGGTCGATGATGAACTCCTTCACCCAGATTGCTTCATGCGCTGCCTCCGAGGCTGCCATGTACTCCGCTTCACATGTAGAACCCGCCACGACGCTTTGCTTGCAAATCGCACCAGCCATCGCCCCACCATTCAAAATATACACGTATCCGGTTTGTGACTTAGAGTCATCCAGATCTGTGTCGAAGCTAGAGTCTACGTAACCCTTTACGACGAGCTCTTCGTCACCTCCATAGACGAGAAACATGTCCTTTGTCCTTTTCAGGTACTTCAGGATATTCTTGACCGCTGTCCAGTGTTCCTTGCCAGGATTACTTTGGTACCTTCCTACCAAACTTACGGCAAGGTTTACATCAGGTCTGGTACACAAGCATGGCATACATAATAGATCCTATGGCTGAGGCATAGGGATGACACTCATCTCTTATTTATCTTCTGCCGTGGTCGGGCATTGAGCCGAGCTCAATCTCACACCTTGCAATACTGTGCAAGAACCCTTTCTTGGACTGATCCATATTGAACTTCTTCAATATCTTATCAAGGTATGTGCTTTGTGAAAGACCTATGAGGCGTCTTGATCTATCCCTATAGATCTTGATGCCTAATATGTAAGCAGCTTCTCCAAGGTCCTTCATTGAAAAACACTTATTCAAGTAGGCCTTAATGTTGTCCGAAAGTTCTATATCATTTCCCATCAAAAGTATGTCATCTACATATAATATGAGAAATATGCTACAGAGCTCCCACTCACTTTCTTGCAAACGCATGCTTCTCCATAAGTCTGCATAAACCCAAACGCTTTGATCATCTCATCAAAGCGAATGTTCCAACTCCGAGATGCTTGCACCAGCCCATAAATGGATCGCTGGAGCTTGCCTACCTTGTTAGCATTATCAGGGTTGACAAAACCTTCCGGCTGCATCATATACAGTTCTTCCTTAAGATGGCCGTTAAGGAATGCCGTTTTGACGTCCATTTGCCATATCTCACAATCATAGTATGCGGCAATTGCTAACATGATTTGGACGGACTTTAGCTTCGCTACGGGAGAGAATGTATCATCGTAGTCAACCCCTTGAACTTGTCGATAACCCTTAGTGACAAGTCGAGCTTTATAGATGGTAACATTACCATCTGCGTCCGTCTTCTTCTTAAAGATCCATTTGTTTTCTATCGCTCGCCGATCATCGGGCAAGTCTGTCAAAGTCCATACTTTGATTTCATACATGGATCCTATCTCGGATTGCATGGCTTCAAGCCATTAGTTGGAATATGGGCCCGCCATCGCTTCTTCATAGTTCGAAGGTTCACCGTTGTCTAACAACATGATTTCCAGGACAGGGTTGCCATACCACTCTGGTGTGGAACGTGTCCTCGTGGACCTAAGAAGTTCAGTGGTAACTTGATCCGAAGTACCTTGATCATCATCATTAACTTCCTCTTCAGTTGGTGCTGGCACCACAGGAACATCTTCCTGAGCTGCGCTACTCACCGGTTCAAGAGGTAGTACTTCATCAAGTTCTAATTTCCTCCCACTTACTTCTCTCGAGAGAAACTCTTTCTCCAGAAAGGACCCGTTCTTGGCAACAAAGATCTTGCCTTCGGATCTAAGGTAGAAGGCATACCCAATGGTTTCCTTAGGGTATCCTATGAAGACGCATTTTTCCGACTTGGATTCGAGCTTTTCAGGTTGAAGTTTCTTGACATAAGCATCGCATCCCCAAACTTTTAGAAACGACAGCTTAGGTTTCTTCCCAAACCATAATTCATACGGTGTCGTATCAACGGATTTAGACGGTGCCCTATTTAAAGTGAATGTAGCTGTCTCTAGAGCGTATCCCCAAAATGATAGTGGTAAATCGGTAAGAGACATCATAGACCGCACCATATCCAATAAAGTGCGACACGACGCTCGACACACCGCTACGTTGAGGTGTTCCAGCGGCGTGAGTTGTGAAACGATTCCACATTTCCTTAAGTGCGTACCAAATTCGTGACTTAAATATTCTCCTCCACGATCTGATCGTAAGAACTTTATTTTTCGGTCACGTTGATTCTCTACCTCATTCTGAAATTCCTTGAACTTTTCAAAGGTCTCAGACTTGTGTTTCATCATGTAGACATACCCATATCTACTCAAGTCGTCAGTGAGAGTGAGAACATAATGATATCTCCGCGAGCCTCAACGCTGATTGGACCGCACACATCAAGATGTATGATTTCCAATAAGTTGGTTGCTCGCCCATTGTTCCCGAGAACGGAGTCTTGGTCATTTTGCCCATGAGGCATGGTTCGCATGTGTCAAATGATTCATAATCGAGAGACTCTAAAAGTCCATCAGATGGAGCTTCTTCATGCGCTTGACACCAATGTGACCAAGGCGGCAAAGTGCCACAAGTATGTGGGACTATCGTTATCAACTTTACATCTTTTGGTATTCACACTATGAATATGTGTAACATCACGCTCGAGATTCATTAAGAATAAACCATTGACCATCGGGCATGACCATAAAACATATCTCTCATATAAATAGAACAACCATTATTCTCGGATTTAAATGAGTAGCCATCTCAGATTAAACGAGATCCAGATACAATGTTCATGCTCAAAGCTGGCACTAAATAACAATTATTGAGGTTTAAAACTAATCCAGTAGGTAAATGTAGAGGTAGCGTGTCGACGGCGCATCACATCAACCTTGGAACCATTCCCGACGCCGCATCGTCACCTCGCCCTTCGCCAGCCTCCGCTTATTCCGCAGCTCCCGCTTTGAGTTACAAATATGAGCAACGGCACCGTATCAAATACCGAGGAGCTACTACGAGTACTGGTAAGGTACACATCAATTACATGTATATCACATATACCTTTAGTGTTTTCGGCCTTCTTGTCCGCTAAGTATTTGGGGCAGTTTCGCTTCCAGTGTCCGCTTCCCTTGCAATAAAAGCACTCAGTCTCAGGCTTGGGTCCATTCTTTGACTTTTTCCCGGCAACTGGCTTACCGGGCGTGACAACTCCCTTGCCGTCCTTCTTGAAGTTCTTCTTACCCTTGCCTTTCTTGAACTTAGTGGTTTTATTCACCATCAACACTTGATGTTCCTTTTTGACCTCTACCTCTGCTGATTTCAGCATTGAATATACCTCAGGAATGGTCTTTTCCATCCCCTGCATATTGAAGTTCATCACAAAGCTCTTGTAGCTCGGTGGAAGCGACTGAAGGATTCTGTCAATAACCGCGTCATCTGGGAGATTAACTCCAGCTGAGTCAAGCGGTTGTGCAACCCAGACATTTTGAGTATGTGCTCACTGACAGAACTATTTTCCTCCATCTTACAACTCAAGAACTTGTCGGAGACTTCATATCTCTCGACCCGGAATGAGCTTGGAAAACCATTTTCAGCTCTTCAACATCTCATATGCTCCGTGTTGCTCAAAACGCTTTTGGAGCCCCGGTTCTAAGTGTAAAGCATGCCGCACCGAACGAGGGAGTAATCATCAAGACGAAACTGCCAAGCGTTCATAACGCCTTGGTTCTCTGGGATGGGAGCTTCACCTAGCGGTGCTTCTAGGACATAATCTTTCTTTGCAGCTATGAGGATGATCTCGTGTTCCGGACCCAGTCCAGATAGTTGCTGCCATCATCTTTCAGCTTGGTTTTCTAGGAACGCGCGTTGAAGTTGAGGGTAACGGGCCATTTGATCTACAAGACATATTGTAAAGATTTTAGACTAAGTTCATGATAATTAAGTTCATCTAATCAAATTATTTAATGAACTCCCACTCAGATTAGACATCCCTCTAGTCATCTAAGTGATACATGATCCGAGTCGACTAGGCCGTGTCCGATCATCACGTGAGACAGACTAGTCATCATCGGTGAACATCTCCATGTTGATCGTATCTTCCATATGACTCATGTTCGACCTTCCGGTCTCTTGTGTTCCGAGGCCATGTCTGTACATGCTAGGCTCGTCAAGTTAACCTAAGTGTTTATGCGTGTGTAAATCTGTCTTACACCCGTTGTATGTGAACGTTAGAATCTATCACACCCGATCATCACGTGGTGCTTCGAAACAATGAACTTTCGCAACGGCGCACAGTTAGGGGGAACACTTTCTTGAAATTATTATAAGGGATCATCTTATTTACTACCGTCGTTCTAAGTAAACTAGATGCAAAAACATGATAAACATCACATGCAATCAAATAGTAGTGACATGATATGGCCAATATCATATAGCTCCTTTGATCTCCATCTTCGGGGCTCCATAATCATTTTTGTCACCGGCATGACACCATGATCTCCATCATCATGATCTTCATCATCGTGTCTCCATGAAGTTGCTCGCCAACTATTACTTCTACTACTATGGCTAACGGTTTAGCAATAAAGTAAAGTAATTACATGGCATTAAATCATTGACACGCAGGTCATACAATAATTAATACAACTCCTATGGCTCCTGCCGGTTGTCATACTCATCGACATGCAAGTCGTGATTCCTATTACAAGAACATGATCTCATACATCACATATATATCATTCATCACAACTTTTGGCCATATCACATCACAAAGCAATTGCTGCAAAAACAAGTTAGACGTCCTCTAATTGTTGTTGCATCTTTTACGTGGCTGCAATAGGGTTCTAGCAAGAACGTTTTCTCACCTACGTAAAAGCCACAACGTGATTTGTCAACTTCTATTTACCCTTCATAAGGACCCTTTTCATCGAATCCGCTCCAACTAAAGTGGGAGAAACAGACACCCGCTAGCCACCTTATGCAACTAGTGCATGTCAGTCGGTGGAACCTGTCTCACGTAAGCTTACGTGTAAGGTCGGTCCGGGCTGCTTCATCCCACAATACCGCTGAAGCAAAATAAGACTAGTAGTGGCAAGAAAGTTGACAACATCTACGCCCACAACAAGTTTGTGTTCTACTCGTGCAAAGAGAACTACGCATAGACCTAGCTCATGATGCCACTGTTGGGGAACGTTGCAGAAAATAAATTTTTTTATACGGTTTCACCAAGATCAATCTATGAGTTCATCTAGCAACAAGAGAGATGAGTGCATCTACATACCCTTGTAGATCGAGCGGAAGCGTTCAAGAGAACGGGGTTGAGGGAGTCGTACTCGTCGTGATCCAAATCACCGATGATCCTAGTGCTGAACGGACAGCACCTCTGCGTTCAACACATGTGTGGTTGAGGAAGACGTCTCCTCCTTCTTGATCCAGCAAAGGGAAGGAGAGGTTGATGAAGATCCAGCAGCACGACGGCGTGGTGGTGGATGCAGCAGTGATCTCGGCAGGTGAGGGAGTCCTGGATTAGGGGGTGTCCGGATAGCCGGACTACCATCATCAGCCGAACTATCATTTGCCGGACTATCATCATCGACCGGACTCCAAGACTATGAAGATACAAGATTGAAGACTCCACCCCGTGTCCGGATGGGACTTTCCTTGGCGTGGAAGGCAAGCTTGGCGATACGGATATGTAGATCTCCTACCATTGTAACCGACTCTATGTAACCCTAGCCCTCTCCGGTGTCTATATAAACCGGATGGCTTTAGTCCGTAGGACTACAATCATAACAACCCTTACAATCATACCATAGGCTAGCTTCTAGGGTTTAGCCTCCTTGATCTCGTGGTAGATCCACTCTTGTAAACATCCACAATATCAATATCAATCAAGCAGGACGTAGGGTTTTACCTCCATCAAGAGGGACCGAACCTGGGTAAACATCGTGTCCCTTGTCTCCTGTTACCATCCGCCTAGACGCACAGTTCGGGACCCCCTACCCGAGATCCGCCGGTTTTGACACCGACATTGGTGCTTTCATTGAGAGTTCCTCGTGTCGCCACCGATAGGCTCGATGGCCTCTTCAATCAACAACGCCGCAGTCCCGGTGAGACCTTTCTCCCGGACAGATCTTCAGATTCGGCGGTTTCGCGATCGCGGGCCAACTCGCTTGGCCATCTGGAGCAGATCGAAGCTACGCCTGGCCGTCAGTCAGGTTTGAAGCTTAAACTTCACGGCCGATATCCGCGGGACTTGATCTCGATGGATCTGAGCCACAGCCGAAGCGTGCCGCGCTGTCACGATGGGCATGACCTAACTCGCCACGGACAGCACCTTGATGTCGCCGACTCGGATCCGCTCCGACTCATAGTCCGGAGCCGATCGTCAATCGAGGACGGATGGCTGGACACCGCCGGGAGCCGCAATTTCTACGGCGATGGAGCCAACACTTACCTTGTCCCACATAAAGCCCATGACTCGAGGTGCCGGACTCCACCGGACTCCGCACCTCCCGCGCCCCGCCGCCGAATCCGATTAGGCACCGATCATGGAATTCACCGCCACGGACATCTTTTCAAGACTCGCCTTCGGCGATATCATAAATTCATTGAAGAATCTCTCGCTATTCGAGAGCCCTGGCCGAACCACGGCCAGGACGGTTGGGACGCGGATGACGAAGAAATTCAGATCCCACCCACCACTCACTTCAGTAGCCACCGCCGATGATTTAACCGACATACTCGACCACGACCAAGACATCGACGGTATGGACGACGATGCCGAGATTATCAAGAACCAGTGCCTACAGACACCGAAGACCACCTCGCCATACGACATATACATGGTGGACACCCCAAAAGAGGGGACGGCGAAGAAGCAGCGGAGGCCGATTCTTAAAGAAACAGCCCAAGCGCCGATGTCGATGGCGCCGCTCTAAATCCCGCCACGGCAAGAATGGAGATTCCGCACAGGAGATAATAACACCCCGTAAAGTGCCGAAGACAACTCCCTCCAAAGACGATCCAGCAGCAGGAGGAGGCAGAAGCAAGCCCTCAAGAGAGGGCGGCGATTTAAGAGGTCGAGGATGACAATTACTTACCTCCTCCGGAGACGAGGCAAGCCTCGGCGACGATTTAATTCGCTGTGCTCGAGGATCCCGTCAACAAGAGCGCTTTTAGACGCAGGCTAATGGCCACGGCAAACAGCCTAAAGAAAAGCAACAACAGCTTCAAGCTGATCAAGACCCATCTTGGCCGGATGATGGACCGAGGTCCTCGCGTCAAGAGTATGAAATCGAACGCCTCCAAAAGTTACCTAAAACGCAAGTTGCTCCCCGATTAGAGGAGGCAGCATCACCAGCGCACAATACGGCAGACCGACCACCTCGTGGCCGCGAGAGAGGTGTGCAAGCCCTCCACTAAAACCGCACTCGCATCGCTTCTAAAAGCATGAAGCCACGGGGAACGCCGGACTTATGGATATATTGAGGACAAGGCAAGACAATCCAGATCTATCTATGGATCACGTGGACGCCCTAAGACCCACGATTTAATACCGTCGACCGGATACAACCACTCCGCCGGGCTTAACACAGCAGCATAACGCCTCTCGAGCTACGCCGCGATATTGCTCAATACAGAGGCGCCAAGACACCCACTATGCTTCACCGACGAAGTAATGGATCATCAAATCCTCAAGGGTTCAAACCCTAATATCGAATCCTACGATGGCACAACAGACCCGGGTCCGGATTGAGGATCATCTCCTCCATATACACATGGCCCGCGCGACGCATCTTCACGCCATCAAATATCTCCCGCTCAAGCTTAAAGGACCAGCTCGGCATTGGCTTAACAGCCTGCCCGCAGAGTCAATTGATGTTGGGAAGACCGAAGCCGCATTCCTCGACAACTTCTGTGGCACATATGTGCGACCACCGGACGCAGATGACCTAAGCCACATAATCCAGCAGCCGCATTTAATCGCCAGCCATTCTCGACACGGTTCTTAACAAAGAAAATCAAATCGCCGACCGTCCGGATGCAGAGGCACTCGCTACCTTCAAACATAACATCCGCGACGAGTGGCTGGCCCGCACCTAGGACAGAGAAGCCGAATCCATGGCAGCCCTCACATCCCTCATGACCCGCTTCGTGCGGGAGAGGATAGCTGGCTCGCTCGCAAGAATAACCTTAGCAAAAACGCTGGCAGTCCGGATACCAAGGACCGCAATGGCAGGTTGCGCCGAAAACAAAACAAACGCCGATTAACGGCGACAAAGAATGAGGATACGGCAGTCAACGCCGGATTCCGAGGCTCCAAACCCGTCAACGGAAGAAGCCATTCAAAAGAACCACTCCGGGCCCGCCCAATTTGGACCGAATACTCGACCGCTCTTGTCAAATACATGGAACCCCGAAAAGCCAGCTAACCATACCAACAGAGATTGTTGGGTATTCAAGCAGCAGCAAATTAATCGCCGAAAACAGTGACAAGGGGCTACACAGCGATGATGAGGAAGAGACCCGCCGCCGAACAACAGAGGACAAAAGGGATTCCCTCAAGTTCGGACGGTAAACATGATATACGCAACGATATTCCCAAGAGGGAGCGAAGCGCACTAAGGGACGATACGCGATGGAGCCAGCCGCCCAAAATTCAACCCATGGTCCTCTTCGCCCGATCACTTTCGATCAAGAGACCATCCGACCAAGATCCGCCATGGCGGATTCGCCGCATTGGTTTTAGACCCAATCGTTGATGGATTTCACCTCACGAGAGTCCTTATGGACGGCGGCAGTAGCCTGAACCTGCTTTATCAGGATACAAAGGCGCAAGATGGGCATAGACCCTTCAAGGATTAAACCTACAACGACGACCTTCAAAGGCGTCATACCAGGTGTCGAGGCCAATTGTACAGGCTCAGTTACACTGGAAGTGGTCTTCGGATCCCCGGATAATTTCCGAAGCGAGGAGTTAATCTTCGACATAGTCCTGTTCCGCAGCGGCTATCACGCTCTGCTCGGACGAACCGCGTTTGCAAAATTCAACGCGGTGCCGCATTATGCATACCTTAAGCTCAAGATGCCAGGCCCTCGTGGAGTCATCACGGTCAATGGAAACACGGAACGCTCCCTCCGAACGGAGGAACATACAGCGGCTCTCGCGGCCGAAGTACAGAGCAGCCTTCTAAGGCAATTCTCGAGTCCGCCGTTAAACGACAAGACACGCACCAAACGCGCCGGAGCAACATCAACCAAGACCACCCGCACGCCCGCATCGCAGAGCAATGCGGCCCCAACCCCAGCCCTCGCAAAATTGCAAGACAAACTCTCACAGACATAATTACGCCTCGAGATACCATGGGCATAGGGGAAAGGCACAACCACAACAGACTCCAGAGTGCGGTTCGACCACACCGGGGCTCCCAAGTGTGTCGCTTTTTTCTTTTATTTTTCTTTTTATACAGAACTCATTCCGCGCGAACCTGCCGAACTCATGATGCAACAGCCAGGAAGGACAAAGGTCACATTTAACACTCGTGTGGTCTCCATCACGAGCATTAAATTTGTTAAATACAACATTCCGCTGCCTACCCTCGAGGGAGACGCCTTTAATTCGCCCAATCCTTTGCTTTCCGTGACTATTTGTATCATTCCGCACCGATAGCATATCTTCTCTAATAAAATGCAGCACTTTTTGCCTATAATTGCATTACTTTATATATATATATATGTTCATTTACTTACATGTTGCATCCGTGCATCTTGGTACGCCAAACACACCAGGGCTTATGTCCTCCGCTTTATGGTGTGATAAAGTCCAACACTTTCACAAGTGCGGCACCCGAACTTATAGCATTATATGAATCAGCTCCAATCATGCCTTGGGTCAATAGTTGGGTTTGCCCGCCCCATGTTTGGCACCTTACGCCCGTTCTATCGGCTAAGGTAGCACTGGAGAACCACTGCGATTGCGCCCGGTTGAGCCGGGTTAACGCCTCTGGAGAAAGCTAAAACTGACCGCATGATAAGGCGAGAGACTGGTCGCTGTTCGAGAGGTCCTTTCGGTCCTTAAAGACCTACGCCGCTCGAGCGAAGTTCGGATTATGTCCGATGAAGGCGTGATAGCGCCCAATTCGGTCTTCCGAATACTAGGGGCTTCACCAAATTTAAAATTATAGAATTCTATGGCTAAGTGAGAGTGTTCAAGCACTATAAGTCCGGTTGCCTTGTTCGCTGTGTTGAGCGCCCTCTAGATGGACCCAAAATGGGAACAAGAGTGCTCAAGTTTATCCCAACACCCCAAGACTCGTGGCATGGGGGCTGAAGCCATTTAACTTGCCATCTCTCAGATTTAATAAACGGCCGCATTGTAAGGTAATATTTTAAATTAAACAAGCGTTGCTTAGCGATATGAACAAAGTTTTCAGCGCATGTGATAACACATTGCGAATTCACTCAAAAATTACATCCCTGGGGCACTCATCCGCAATCTTGCGGGCACCCTTCAGGACAGCCTTATAGTAAATTTCGGGCGTACGATGCTCCTTGCCCGCTGGTGGCGCGTTAGTGATTAGCTTCTCCGCATCCAGCTTGCCCCAATGCACCTTTGCGCGGGCAAGGGCCCGACGAGCACCTTCAATACAGGCGGAGCGCTTGATAACCTCCACCCAGGGGCACGATCCACCAGCCGTCAGACGAGGCCGAAGTAGCTCCTGTGCATGGCCTCTCCAGCCACAGCCGGACTATGAGGCCCTTCATGGCCTGCTCGCCACCTTAGGAAGCTCGACCAGCTGCTTCACTGGTCGCTAGGGGCACTGGATGGCCGGCCTCAAAGATACCGAGACCGAAGACCTTCTCCGCTGAGCTCCCTCCTCGGCTCGGTAGAATGCGGCGGCATCGTACATGCTGCGAGGCAGATCTGCAAACGCCTCGAGAGCTCCGAACCGGGTAAGTATCACGTAATTTACATTCACATGCTTGCTTTGCATGAAAAATGCCTTACCCGCCGCTATCTTCTTCATCAATTCAACCTCCTGAAGGGACTTATGGGCCTTGGCCTTGGCGGTTTTAGACTTTTCGAGCCGAGGCAAGCTCGACTCTCGAGTCTTTGAGTCACGCCCAAACTCTCATGCTTTTCCATGAGAGCCCGGAGCTCTTGCTGAACCACCGCCACCGCGCCTCCTGCTTTTCTCGCTCCCTGCTCCATGGCCGTGATTATGCTCGTCACGGACACGGCCTCCTTCGTGGCCGCCACCTCGCTCGTGGGCCCCGCAGCACCCATGTTATCCTTGTTATTTTTGTCGCAACCTAAATCCTTTTTCAGAAGGTACAAATTCAAAGTGGTGTTACTCACCTTCTTTGTCTTGAGCTGCTTCATGGCGCGGCCGAGCTCTTGCCCGACCGCCGAGCTCCTGCTTCAACGCACCGACCTCCGCAGCAAGGCGGCAGAGGTCAAAGAAAGCAGCCTGCAACCCATATTGACATAATTTTTAGCAACCCTCACATATATCTTTTTAAGATCCTCGGTCCGCTTTTCTTCCAACACCAAACCGAGCATCGGGGCTACTGTCTATGCGGTATTACATTGCATATTTTTAACTTCTACCTCAAAGCCCGATAGAAGGCTATTGCAGAAGCTTCGGTCGCCCGCCTTTGGCGAAGCTGCACCTTCGAATCACCGCACTCATAATAGTGAGGTGTTCTTCCTCGATGGAAGCGCTGCAGCGCCCAACAAATTGCCCGGCGCCCGGTTGGACGGAAGCCGCCCGGCGCACACGGTCTTGCCCTTCGATCGAAGGCCGCCGCCGGACTCGGAACCACTGCGGTTCTGCTTTGGAGTCCGCGCAAAGTCCGGAGGACGCTTGTGGCGCCCGAGCCTCCCCGATGGGTCCTTCTGGGATCCCACCTCAGCGCCCTCGGTGTCGCGAGGGTGGAGGCGGTCGGGATGGAGTCTACATCCGACGGAGCCAACGACCCGCCGAAGAAGCGGGAGATCATCACCGCCGGACTACGCATAAAGATGCGGCATTAGAATGACACTATGTGACGCAGAAAAGAAATTATAAATCATTCAGAATCCGGATACTTACGATCTCGCCGAGGCCTAGCCCTTGAAGGCCATTCTTCCTCGCCAACATTGATGTTGGCAGAGCTGTCCGGGAATAGTCCTTCCCTCTTGACCCTCCGGCCCCCTGCTGGGGAAGCCTTCCTCTTCCTCTCTCCTCCTCTAGGAGAGAGTCCTCTTCCTCCTCCTCATTTTCGGGAGGAGTCCGCCCTGAGTCGTCGGACATTCTGAAAACGGGCACTCTTTCGAGCACCCGTGGCCTCCTTCTGGTTTTCTTTTCCGCACCACGTGCGGTGCCGAACCAGCAACCTCGCTTAGACGAGCGCCTCACTGGATTTTTCGGCATAGGAGCCGGACAGTAATCTGCTCCGCCTTCTTCATCCAGTCCTGTCAAAGGAAAAGGGAAATTAAAACCCGATAGAGTCAAACTATGGAAAACAAGTGTCCCGTAAAGGGTAGAATCACTTACCTCGCCGGCTCAAGGCCATGAGTGAAACCGCGATCTTCATTCGCGGATGCGGGGCTTCAGCGCCTTTGAATAGCACCTTCCAGCGCCTTCAGACATGTGTCAAGAGCTTGTTCAGCGCTGGTGCTGTTCCGGATCGAACTCCCATAGATTGAATGCCCGCTCTTGGCATGGGAGAATCCGCGGACGAGCATGACTTGGACCACGTTAACCAGCCCGAGCTTCTTCACCAGCTTCTTGATACAGTGCTTGAGTCCCGCGGCTCCTTCAAACTACCCCACAAGCAAGCCCTTCTCTTCCGGAGGTGAGCTGCGTGGGGATACCAGATCTAAACTCGGGGTCGCCACCATTCAGGGTCACGCTGCTCGGTGATATAGAACCACCCGATTGCCACCCCTTGACGGATTCCACGAAGGCCCTTCAACTAAAGGACATTGGGCATCTTGCCCAACATGGCACCTCCGACTCCGCTTGAATGCCCTTCACTACCTTCGCTTGACATTGAAGGTCTTGAGCCAAGTCAATTGGGGCTGGATGCAGAGGAAGGCCTCGCACACCACAATAAACGCCGAGATGTTGAGGATGAAGTTCGCGCCAGATCATGGAAATCCAGGCCGAGTAGAACATGAGCCCCCGGACAAAGGGGTGAAGTGGAAAGCCCAGTCCATGGAGGAAGTGGGAAAGAAAGACAACCTCTCATGGGGCTGGGGGGGATGAGCTGCCCTCGTCGGGCAGCCGGTGCGCTGATGTCGCTGAAAGGTATCCGCGCGCAAGAAGTTTGGCGATTTGCTCCTCCTTAACGGTGGAGGCCAACCATTTACCTCCCGCCCGGACATGGTCGGAGAAGGTTGAGACGAGATGCGCGAACTTGGGCGCTGGAGCTCGAAAGCGCGGAGATGGATAAGCAAAGGAGGAAGAAGGCGAGGTGAGAAGGTGAATCCTTATCCCTTATATGGGCGGGCGAAGTCTTACGCGCCCCCACCGCCTGGTAAAACTCGCTATCTCCCAAGCGCCACCATCAATGACGCGTTGGGTTACCCACGCCGTATTGATGAGAATCCCGGATTAAGGGAAACACGATCTCTGCTCGACAAGACGTGCCAAGGAAACCGCCGCTAAATGCGCTGAGGTGGTAAAGTAAAAACAATTCGAGTAATGGCTTGGTAGTGGTGTGACGCCATGCCACGGAAAACGCCGCAGATTGAACTTGTGTATATATTATTATTCTCTACGGTGGAATGTGGAATTTATTTTGCAGAGCCGACACTATCCCGTGTTCACAATCTTCTATCATTTGGAGGAGGAACCCGCCTTGCAATGCCAAGCAATATACACGCCGGACTTATCGTCATTGAAGCCTCGTTCAGGGCTACCGAGGAGTCCTGATTAGGGGTGTCCGGATAGCCGGACTACCATCATCAGCCGAACTATCATTTGCCGGACTATCATCATCGATCGGACTCCAAGACTATGAAGATACAAGATTGAAGACTTCACCCCGTGTCCGGATGGGACTTTTCTTGGCGTGGAAGGCAAGCTTGGCGATACGGATATGTAGATCTCCTACCATTGTAACCGACTCTATGTAACCCTAGCCCTCTCCGTGTCTATATAAACCGGATGGCTTTAGTCCAGAGGACTACAATCACAACAACCCTTACAATCATACCATAGGCTAGCTTCTAGGTTTTAGCCTCCTTGAACTCGTGGTAGATCCACTCTTGTAAACATCCACAATATCAATATCAATCAAGCAGGACGTAGGGTTTTACCTCCATCAAGAGGGCCCGAACCTGGGTAAACATCGTGTCCCTTGTCTCCTGTTACCATCCGCCTAGACGCACAGTTCGGGACCCCCTACCCGAGATCCGCCGATTTTGACACCGACAGCAGGGCTTCGCCAAGCTTCTGCGAGAGGGAGAGGTGTAGCAAGGGGAGAGGGAGGCGCCAAGAGCATGGGTGCGGCTGCCCTCCCTCCCCCCTCTTTATATAGGCCTCCTAGGGGGGGCGGCGGCCAGGGGGTGGCTTGCCCCCCAAGCCAGGTGGAGGCGCCCCCACCCCTAGGCTTTCCCAACCCTAGGCACAGGGGGCCCAAGGGAGGGCGCACCAGCCCACCAGGGGCTGGTTCCCTTCCCACTTCAGCCCATGGGGCCCTCCGGGATAGGTGGCCCCACCGGTGAACCCAGGATTCTTCCGTGGTCCCAGACAATACCGTGACCCCGAAACTTTCCCGATGGTCAAACCTGACTTCCTATATATAATTCTTTACCCCGGATCATTCCGAACTCCTCGTGACGTCCGGGATCTCATCCGGACTCAAAAACTTTCGGTTACTGCATACTCATATCTCTACAACCCTAGCGCCACCGAACCTTATGTGTAGACCCTACGGTTCGGAGACATGCGACATGACCGAGACGCCTCTCCGTCAAAAACCAACAGCGGATCTGGATACCCATGTTGATTCCACATGCTCCTCGATGATCTCATCGGATGAACCACGGCGTCGAGGATTCAAGCAACCCAGATACAATTCCCTTTGTCAATCGGTACGTTATCGCCCGAGATTCGATCGTCGGCATCCCAATACCTCGCTTTATCTCAAGCATCGCAAGTCACTTTACTCGCACCATAATGTATGATCCCGTGACTGCACACTTGGTCACATTGAGCTCATTATGATGATGCATTACCGAAGTGGGCCCAGAGATACCTCTCCGTCATACGGAGTGACAAGTCCCAGCCTCGATTCGTACAACCCAACAAACACTTTCAAGATACCCGTAGTGTACCTTGATAGTCACCCAGACACGCCAGGACGCTTACACACCCAAAGCACTCCTACGGTATCCGGAGTTGCACAATCTCATGGTCTAAGGAAATGATACTTGACATTTGGAAAAGCTCTAGCTAAACGAACTACACGATCTTTGAGCCATGCTTAGGACTGGGTCTTGTCCATCACATCATTCTCCCAATGATGTGATCCCGTTATGAATGACATCCAATATCCATAGTCAGGAAACCATGACTATCTGTTGATCAACGAGCTAGTCAGCTAGAGGCTCACTAGGGACACGTTGTGGTTTATGTATTCACACGTGTATTACGATTTCCGGATAACACAATTATAGCATGAATAATAGACTACTATCATGAACAAAGAAATATAATAATAACCATTTTATTATTGCCTCTAGGGCATATTTCGAACAAGGGGCTATCCTCGAAGGTACTTGTTCTGGACGATGGTGAGCCAGAGACCTCCATCGTCATTAGCAATGTGCCAGAGCCAACGGGTCAGGAGGGCCAAGTTCATGCGGTCGGAGGACAGGATCCCAAGACCGCCTTGGTCCTTGGGTTTGCAGATATCGGGCCAGCTTACCATATGGTACTTCTGCTTATCCCCCTCCCCAGCTGTCGGATTTCGGGTTCCGGCAGACCCTTGAGGTTCGAACACTAGGGTGCGCACGGAGATCTTTCCCCTACCAGCTCACGCGTGAATGGTTTGCGAGGGATCTAAACTAGGAACGAAGAACAACACAAGAGACACGAGGTTTATACTGGTTCGGGCCACCGTCGTGGTGTAATACCCTACTCCAGTGTGTGGTGTTGTGGATTGCCTCTGGGGCTGAAGATGAACAGTACAAAGGAAGAACAACCTCACGAGGGGCTGTTCTTGAGCTGGTGAAATGGACTGCTTGGGTGAGTCAGATCTTCTCTCTCTCTCTCTCTCTCTCTCTCTCTCTCTCTCTCTCTTCTTCTCTCTCCCTGCTCGACCTGTTCTCCTCCTCTGACCTGTTCTCCTCTCTGTTCCCCCTTCGTTTGGTGGCTAGTCCTATTTATAGAGGGAGGCCCTGGGCCTCTTCCCAAATAATGAGCAGGAAGGGCGCCAACAATTGGCCATTTTGAAGGGGAACATCTAGTACACTTATCCTAACAAAAGTTGGTCTTCGGCTGCCAAAGGCTCTAACGGTGACGCCGTCCTGGGCTCCACGATGACCTCCTTCCTGCTGCTCTGCTGGTCTTGGTCTTGTTGCACCGAAGCGGTAACCTTTGCCTGATGCCTTGGCCCGTTCTTGCCTCCTTTGCACCAAAGGGAAAACAAGGACATCGCATGAGTCGGGCGCCTCACCGTCTCGATCGTCATGGCTTGCGCCACGGGCACCCTCGTGAGGTACCCTGCCTTGATCTCTCCGCCTCCTCGTGAGCCTGCCTGACGAGGCTTCTCCTGAGGAAGGTTCCCGTCGTCCGCCCCGCGAGGCTTGGCCCCTCGCGAGGGTCTCGGGCTTGAGCTGATGAAGCTGGGCCACGATGGGCCCCCACTTGAGCCACGCCGCAGGCCGCAGGTAGGCAAGTCTAGGGACCCCTGCTCCCGAGCGCCAAGTAGCCCCGGCCCAAGGCACACCGTGCATTTGGCTTAGTATGAAGTGAAGGGCAGTCTGAGCGCTGGCCCCAACAGCCTGCGGCCTTGGGCGCCACGTGGCGATTGATTGGTCGTGGGCGTCTCCGCTTCCCCATGATGCCTTGGCAACCGTCCGACTTGACAAGTCCCTGCACGCAGAAATGGGTCATGATTACCTGTGATCGTGGAGGCCGGCGGTTGGCCTCCTCCAGCTATAAGTACGGAACGGCGCGAGCCCTTCCAGCCCATCTCTTCGTGCTTCTTATTCCTCTCCATCCTTGCCCTTGCTCCACATTGCGACAATGGCTCCGATCCGCCGGTTTTATGCAGAAGAGAAGGGAAAGGCCCCTCGAGAGGGTCCCGACCCGCTTCCGCCGAAGAAACGGCTAGTCCTCTGCCGCTGAGAGGAAGGCGCCCGGTAGGAGGTGTCGAGGCCCTGGTACGAGCGGCCGCCGCCAGGGTTCCCGCTGCCCTTGTACGCCCGCATCGAGGGCCCTGGAGGAGTAGGCACCGAGCGCCAGGACGATGCCGCCGTCGGCACCGGCAAGTCACGGCGGTGCGCGTCGTTCCTCCTGGAGTCCACACCGAGGGCTCCTCCCGAGAGCTTGTGCTCCATGCCGCCATGCCTCCTCAGTCTTGGATTCGCCTTCCTCCTTCCTTCGCCTTTGAGATCCCGCCGAGGGGCTCTCTGGAGCTCTGGTTGCAGCATGCTGGCTACAGCACCCCTGCGACTAGAGCGGAGGTTGCGGTTGTCGCTCCGGGCCAGGTCTACATGACCCGAGGCTGGGGCGAGATTGCCCGGGTCTGCCGGACAAGGGGCGCCCTCGTGATCCATCTGGAATACGATGGCGCCTCCTTGATGTTCTTCAAGGTCTTCGACGCGGAAGGACGCCGGCTGGAATGCTGCCCCGAGAAGGGAGGTCGGGGCGTCGTCGTGGCGAGGACTAGGCCCGCCGGTCGCCCCCTCGGCAGCTCCTCGGGCAGCAGCGAAGGCCGGAGGTCCAGCGCCTCCACCGAGCTCGGCGACTCGAGACGAAGCGACGACAGCTACGAGCCCCGAGCTCGCGACGCTCGAGCGGGGGCGCTTGGCTACCGGGCGCCGGTGATCCGATGGGTTGGCGCGCGCCTGGCGTGCCCACTGATGATGATGGCGCTGCGGAGGCACGCGTGAGTCGGCGCTCATAGGATTAGCACATTTTATTTCCTGCAAAGAATCGAAGTAGCACCCCGCGGGGGTATGTAAGGCGCTGGCCATGTTTTTTTGAATATTATTCCCTTATGATGAATCGGTGTGAGATGCTTGTTTTGTCCCGGCTCAGATCCTCCTTTCTTTCCTCACGACGGCTTGGTGCTCTGCGCTGATGGGTCCTGGTCCCCAGGTAGGCTTCAGCCGTCGCTGGTATGCCAGGTCGCGATGCCGTGGTCAAGGCCAGGAGGTGAGCGGCCCGAGGTCCAGTAAGAGCCCCTGAGTCGCGATGCTCAGGAGGTCCCCTTTAGCGCTCAATCAGCCTCCGCAGGGCAAGAAAGGTAGGCGGCTTTGCCGTGATAGAGCAGTAGTAGGCGAGGGTTTAGCGCTGAGTCGGATCAGTTTTTTTGCGTGACTTATCTTGCGGGTTTGGTGCGGCGTTCGATGAGGTGCCGTGCCTGTGGGATGGCAACTGAGGTGTTGCTGGGTTGGGCCCTCGCGAGCTTCTTCCCTCCCCCCCGCACTTTCCTTAATGCTCTACGTCCTCAGGTCCCGGCCCTCGAGCGAGCTCAGCCGCCGCTGGTATGACAGGTCACGATGCCATGGGTCAAGGCCAGGGGGTGATGGCTGGAGAGCCAGTAAGAGCCCATGAGTCGCAATGCTCAGGTATCCCCCTTTAACGTCAAGCGGATTGCACCGGAGAGGAGGAGAGAAGGCTCGCGATGCCACCAGCGTTACTCCTGGAGCAGGTCCTGTGTACCAATCACGAGAGGAAACAAGGTTCGTCGTTACGGTTGCCAGCCAACCATTGGTCGCTCCGAGGGAGTGATCGGGGGCACTGAGGGCTTGGTGAGGTGGCACCTTGCGGGGCTGCCGCGGCCAGAGCTCAGCCACTCAGATTTATCGGCATTGCAGGGACGGACCCGTGCGCAAGTGCCGTGCCTGAGCGAGCGACTCCAAAGGTAGGTGTCAATCGAGCAGGCGATTAGGTCAAGCACATTATGTATGAATAAGCAAATACATCTAGATAGGTGCGGAGAAAGCATACGCCACTGGGTCCGGCCCGAGCAGCTTGGGGATAATGCAGCCCGAGGGGCGCCCCCAACAAGGTAAGTAAAGAACATAAGCAAAATGGATACACGCCGCAGGGATGGACCCACGCGGCCTGGGAATGATGCAGCCCGAGGGGCGCTCCCAGCTAAAAGCGGAACTTGGAAAGGTGTCACCTGACATGGTCGGAGATGACGGGATGTTGAGGTAGCGGATGACGCGTGATGAGGAAGCCGACCCTCACGAGCCCTCCAGACCTGGAGCCTCGGGAGGCTCCGGGTAGGGGGTTCCTCGAGCCATCTCCATCTCTGCCAGGACCGCGCGTTGCTTGACCTCCTGAGCCTCCAGAGCGCACCTCAGCAGGCGCTGATGGGCGACAATAGCGTTTGGCAGGCCGAATGGCATGCAAACGTAGCTGTGAGGCAGACCCTCACAACGCCCCATGCGTGAGGGCCAGAGGCGCTCCTGAGACGCGGCCTGGTTGAGCCCTGGTATGTCGATGCAGATTCGCAGTCCGGCATCCTCACCTGGATGCGGGGCCACGGCGGGCAAGCGGCGACAGCCGCGCATGACTCTTGACTCCTGTAGCTCCCGGATGCTCCTCGTGATGAACTCCTTAGGGTTTGGCCCTCCTTGCCTCATATCTTCCTCAGGGAAACGTGCCTTGAAGCACGCCTCCAAGTGGTGCCCGAGCGCCTCCCTCGTGACTCCGGCTAGGTCAGTGGCTCGCCATGAAAGAGCCCCCGAGCCCCGCCCGAGGAGGGCACCGGGCGCACCTTCCTATGTGACAGAGGGTGGCGCCCCTTGAACGGGCGCATGTCCTGTTGCCACGCCTCCAGAGGTGCCTTTCCCACGAGGGCTTGGACCAGGCGAAGCCTTCTTCTTCTTAGGGATCCCCTCGGGAAGTCTCCCGCCCCTGTGGTCTGGGTCTTTGATTGATGCGGCTTGGAAGGCACACCTCAAGAGAGCACACTGCATCCCTTTCCTCACAAGGCACTGTGATGACTCCTCCGCTTCCTGGCATCTTGAGGACATTGTAGCCGTGGTGAGTTACTGACATGAACTTGGCCAAAGCTGGGTACCTAAGGATGGCATTGTATGGCGGGCGAATGTGGGCGACGTCGAAGTCGATGAGCTCGGTGCGGTAGTTGTTGCGCTGTCCGAAGGTGACGGGGAGGCGAACTTGCCCTATCGGGATGGTGGAGCCATCGGTGACCCCTGAGAAAGGCTTGGTTGGCTGAAGCTGATCGTATGGCACTTGGAGATCGTTGAATGTCTCGACAGATAGGACGTTGAGTCCTGCTCCGCCGTCGATGAGGGTCTTGGTGACTTGCACGTTGCTGATGACTGGTGAGCAAAGCATGGGGAGGACTCCGGCCGTTGCTGGGCACTTGAGCTGATCCGCCGAGCTGAACGTGATAGCGCATGACGACCACCTGAGAGGGCGTGTGGCCTCTGGTCTGGGGAGGACTGCATTCACCTTGCGAGCAAACTGCTTGAAGATGCGTTGAGAGGCTGGGGCCTGAGCGCCACCCAGGATGCAAGTGATCGCGCGCGGATCCTGGAAGCCCCCAGCCCCCTCATCCTGATGATTGTCTTCGTACCTCCTTGGCGGCTGCAGCAGAGGTGGGAGCCCTGCGTTGCCTTGAGGTCGGTCCTCACGAGGCTGGTCCCTCCTACCTCCCTCGCGAGGCTGGTCCTGCCAGCGGTCCTCGCGAGGTCTGTCACGCCATCCTTGGCGAGGGCCACGGTCTTCCCAGGGCCCTGCGCCTCTTCCTCCTCCTCGGCCGTAGCCCCGATCATTGCACTCGGGGCGTCGGCCGATACGCCCTTCTCGCATGGCCCTGAGCTCCTGGCATTCGTTGGTGTTGTGGGTGTGGAGATCGTGGTATACGCAGATCGGCTGCCCTTGGATGACTCAGGCTGATCCTTGCCTCGCTTGGTGTCGGTTCTGCGCATGAGCACGGAAGCCCCTTGCGCTTCACGCCCTGGCCTTGGGCTTCTTCTCTTGGATTGGTAGCCGGAAGCTCGAGGAGGAGAGGCGCCTTCCTCAGCCTGGCGCATTTGATCGCCAAAGTTGAACAGCTCGAGGATGTGCACAGGTCTTCATGCATTGCTAGCTCCTCCTTCATCTTGACGCCACGCACGCCATTGGAGAAGGCTGAGATGATGGCTTCCTCGATCACCTTGGGGATTTTGAGGAGGCGTTGTTGAAGCGCTGGATGTACTTCTGCAGGTCTCTCCGGTCTTTGCTTGATCTGGCGCGATGTCGCCACGGCCGGAGGCCGATCACGAAAGTGCCTTGAAGTTGGCGATGAAGAGGGTGCGATCTCGCCCCTGGAGGAGATCGTGTGGGAGCCGTGTTCGAGAGCCAGTTGGGCTCCTTCCTTGAGCGCCAAGGGGAACCAATTCGCCATGACCTTTTCGTCCCCGTTGGCGGCTTCGATGCCCAGCTCGTAGAGCTGAAGGAACTCCGCCGGGTCGGCAGTGCCGTCGTAGCAAGGAGGCAGGTCTGGCTTGAACTTGCCGGGCCATGCGACGCTGCGTAGCTCGGTGGTGAAGGCGCGGCAGCCTGCAGTGGCCATCGGGGCTCTCTGCTGATGCGGAGCTTGCTCTTGTGGATTCCCGCGCACTGCTGCCTGGAGAGCGCGGGGTCTTGACGTGGTGGCGCCGGAGTGCGATCGCGGTGCTCCGGTGCTGGGAGCACGTGAGCACCTTCTTGGGGACGAGGAATCTCCTGGCAGCTCCTTTCACGTTGCGCGGGCGCCGGACGCGGAGGGTCTTTGCCCGGGGCCACGCGCCTTGGAGCCAGGGCGCCTTCTTGGGGAGGAGGTGGCGGGGGCACCTCCGGCTCCCTGCCTCCCGCGCGAGGTGAAGGGCGAGGCAGCGAGAGGGATGGCGCGGGGGAGCCCCCTGCGGTGCGGACGAGCTCGGCGACGCGGTCGAGCCACTCCTCGTAGACATCGTCGACAGGGCAGTAGCGCAGGAGCTCGTTTGCCGCGATGAGCGCGGCTCGAGCCTCCATGGGAGCGCGGTGCGTGCGGGACGAAGAACCAGCGGGGGCGAGCGAAGGAGTAGCGGCGCGGCCTTCTCGCCTCACCGATGGATGCAGGGACGAGGCCTGCTGTTCGTTTCGCCCGGGGCGGTGGCGGCAAAGCGACGGGAACGACGGGGTGTCCGCCACGGAGCCATCTGGCGACTCGGCGGGCGCTTGAGCAGCCTGGCGCGAGCTTGGCAAGCGTCAGCCATGGACACGACGGAAGATCACACGCGACCGGCGGAAGAAAGATTCCGGCGCACCCCTACCTGTCGCGCCAAATGTCGGATTTCGGGTTCCGGCAGACCCTTGAGGTTCGAACACTTGGATGCGCGCGGAGATCTTTCCCTACCAGCTCACGCGTGAATGGTTTGTGAGGGATCTAAACTAGGAACGAAGAACAGCACAAGAGACACGAGGTTTATACTGGTTCGGTCCACCGTCGTGGTGTAATACCCTACTGCAGTGTGTGGTGTGGTGGATTGCCTCTGGGGCTGAAGATGAACAGTACAAAGGAAGAACAGCCTCGCGAGGGGCTGTTCTTGAGCTGGTGCGATGGACTGCTTGGGTGAGTCCAGTCGCTTCTCTCTCTCTGTTCGACTTGTTCTCCTCCCTGTTGGACATGTTCTCCTCTCTGTTCCCCCTTCGTTTGGTGGCTAGTCCTATTTATAGAGGGAGGCCCTGGGCCTCTTCCCAAATAATGAGCGGGAAGGGCGCCAACAATTGGCCATTTTGAAGGGGAACATCTAGTACACTTATCCTGACTAAAGTTGTTCTTCGGCTGCCAAAGGCTCTGACGGTGACGCCGTCCTGGGCTCCACCATGACCTCCTTCCTGCCGCTCTGCTGGTCTTGGTCTTGTTGCACCTAAGCGGTAACCTTTGCCTGATGCGTTGGCCTGTGCTTGCCTCCTTTGCACCAAAGGGGAAACGAGTGCACTACGCAGGCTGGCGCCCACCTGGTCTCGATCGTCATGGCTTGCGTCTCGGGGCACCCTCGTGAGGTACCTACTTTGATCTCTCCGCCTCCTCGTGAGCCTGCCTGATGAGGCTGCTCCTGAGGAAGGTTCCTGTCGTCCACCTCGCGAGGCTTGGCCCCTCGCGAGGGTCTCGGTCTTGAGCTGATGAAGCTGGGCCACGCTGGGCCCCCACTTGAGCCACGCCGCAGGCCGCAGGCAGGCAAGTCTGGGGACCCCCGTTCCCAGAACGCCGACACCAGCCTAGAAGAATCTGGATTGGTACTTGGCGATCTCCTGATGAAGGGTCTCATGGAGGCTATAGAAGCTCATGAGGAACCACAGAAGGCTGGCAAGCGAAGAGTTGATAAGGATCACGCGAGCCGCCTTCGACAACCAGCGCCCTTTCCAGGGCTCAACGCGATGTTGCATACGGGTCACCGTGGGGTGGAGATCCGCCACGGTGAGGCGCGAGTCACTAATGGGGATCCCCAGGTAGGTCGTGGGGAAAGAACCCAGCCGACAATTAAGCCGGTCCGCTATAGCCTGTGCTTCCTCCGGGGGGGAACTCGAGAACCATCACTTTGCTCTTATCGAAGTTGATGGTTAGGCCCGACATCTGTTGGAAGCACAGGAGGAGGAACTTCAGGCTAGCAATGTCTTGGATGGAGCCCTCCACCATAATTATGGTATCGTCCGCGTATTGAAGGAGGGAGACCCCTCCCCCTCCGACTAGGTGGGGGACGATGCCGCGAATATGGCCAGCATCCTTGGCCTTATCAAGGATGGATGCCAGGGCATCAACCACCATGTTGAACAAGAACGGCGAGAACGGATCACCCTGGCGAACCCCACAGAGGGTGGGTGTTGGTGTCAAAACCGGCGGATCTCGGTTATGTTGGGGAACGTAGTAATTTCAAAAAATTTCCTACGATCACGCAAGACCATGGTGATGGCATAGCAACGAGAGGGGAGAGTGTCCGCCCACGTACCCTCGTGAGACCGAAAGCGAAGCGTTATAACAACGCTGTTGATGTAGTCGACGTCTTCACGATCCGACCGATCCAAGCACCGAGCGACGGCACCTCCGAGTTCTGCACACGTTCAGCTCGATGGCGATCCCGGACTCGATCCAGCAAAGTGTCGGGATGAGTTCCGTCAAGACGACGGCGTGGTGACGATGTTGATGCTCCACCGACGCGAGCTTCGCCTAAGCTCCATGACGATATGACTTCTCCGCGCAGGGCTTCGCCTAAGCTCGCGACGATATGACCGAAGTGGAATATGGTGGAAGGGGGCACCGCACACGGCTAAGGAAAGATCCGTAGATCAACTTGTGTGTCATGGGGTGCCCCCTGCCCCCGAGATATAAAGGAGCAAGGGGGTGCGGCGGCCCTATAGAGGCGCGCGAGGAGTCCTACTCCCACCGAGTAGGACTCCCCCTTCTCCTAGTTGGACTAGGACCTGAGGAAGGGGAAGAGGGAAGGGGTGCGGCCTCCCCTAGTCCAATTCGGACTAGGCCATGGGGGGCGCGGCCTGCCCTAGGCAGCCCTCTCTCTTTCCCGCAGGCCCAATAAGGCCCAATACTTCTCCCGGCGAATTCCCGTAACTCTCGGTACTCGAAAAATACCGAATCATTCGAACCTTTCCGAACTCCGAATATAGTCGTCCAATATATCGATCTTTACGTCTCGACCATTTCGAGACTCCTCGTCATGTCCCCGATCTCATCCGGGACTCGAACTCCTTGGTACATCAAAACTCATAAACTCATAATATAAGCATCATCGAAACCTTAAGCGTGCGGACCCTACGGGTTCGAGAACTATGTAGACATGACCTAGAACTATTCTCGGTCAATAACCAATAGCGGAACCTGGATGCCCATATTGGCTCCTACATATTCTTGAAGATCTTTATCGGTCAAACCGCATAACAACATACGTTGTTCCCTTTGTCATCGGTATGTTACTTGCCCGAGATTCGATCGTCGGTATCCAATACCTAGTTCAATCTCGTTACGGCAAGTCTCTTTACTCGTTCCGTAATACATCATCTCATAACTAACTCATTAGTTACAATGCTTGCAAGGCTTAGGTGATGAGTATTACCGAGAAGGCCCAGAGATACCTCTCCGACAATCGGAGTGACAAAACCTAATCTCGAAATCGCCAACCCAACATGTACCTTTGGAGACACCTGTAGTACTCCTTTATAATCACCCGATTACGTTGTGACGTTTGGTAGCACCAAAGTGTTCCTCCGTAAACGGAGTTGCATAATCTCATAGTTACAGGAACATGTATAAGTCATGAAGAAAGCAATAGCAACATACTAAGCGATCATGTGCTAGGCTAACGGAATGGGTCATGTCAATCACATCATTCTCCTAATGATGTGATCCCGTTAATCAAATGACAACTCATGTCTATGGCTAGGAAACTTAACCATCTTTGATTCAACGAGCTAGTCAAGTAGAGGCATACTAGTGACACTATGTTTGTCTATGTATTCACACATGTATTATGTTTCGGTTAATACAATTCTAGCATGAATAATAAACATTTATCATGATATAAGGAAATAAATAATAACTTTATTATTGCCTCTAGGGCATATTTCCTTCAGTCTCCCACTTGCACTAGAGTCAATAATCTAGTTCACATCGCCATGTGATTTAACATCAATAGTTCACATCTTTATGTGGTTAACACCCATAGTTCACATCGACATGTGACCAACACCCAAAGGGTTTACTAGAGTCAGTAATCTAGTTCACATCGCTATGTGATTAACACCCAAAGAGTACTAAGGTGTGATCATGTTTTGCTTGTGAGATAATTTTAGTCAACAGGTCTGTCACATTCAGATCCGTAAGTATTTTGCAAATTTCTATGTCTACAATGCTCTGCACGGAGCTACTCTAGCTAATAGCTCCCACTTTCAATATGTATCCAGATTGAGACTTAGAGTCATCTAGATTAGTGTTAAAACTTGCATCGACGTAACCTTTTTATTTAACCTTTTTCACTTCCATAATCGAGAAACATATCCTTATTCTACTAAGGATAATTTTGACCGCTGTCCATTGATCTACTCCTAGATCTCTATTGCACTCCTTGCCAATCTTAGTGGTAGGGTATGCAATAGATCAGTACACAACATGACATACTTTATAGAACCTATGGCTGATGCATAGGGAATGACTTTCATTCTCTTTCTATCTTCTGCCGTGGTCGGGTTTTGAGTCTTACTCAATTTCACACCTTTGCAACACTGGCAAGAACTTTTCTTTGACTGTTCCATTTTGAACTACTTCAAAATCTTGACAAGGTATGTACTTATTGAAAACACTTATCAAGCATTTTTGATCTATCTCAATAGATCTTGATGCTCAATTTGTACGTAGCTTCACCGAGGCCCTTCTTTGAAAAACTCCTTTCAAATACTCCTTTATGCTTTGCATTATTTCCGATCAACAATATGTCATTCACATATACTTATCAGAAATGCTGTAGTGCTCCCACTCACTTTCTTGTAAATACAGGCTTCTCCAAAAGTCTGTATAAAACCATATGCTTTGATCACACTATCAAAGCGTTTATTCCAACTCCGAGATGCTTGCACCAGTCCATAGATGGATCGCTGGAGCTTGCACATTTTGTTAGCTTCTTTAGGATTGACAAAACCTTCTGGTTGCATCATATACAACTCTTCTTTAATAAATCCATTAAAGAATGTAGTTTTGACATCCATTTGCCAGATTTCATAAAATGTGGCAATTGCTAACATGATTCGGACAGACTTAAGCATCGCTACAGCTTGAGAAAATCTCATTGTAGTCAACACCTTGAACTTGTCGAAAACCTTTTGTGACAAGTCGAGCTTTGTAGATAGTAACACTACTATCGGTGTCCGTCTTCCTCTTGAAGATCCATTTATCTACATGGCTTGCCGATCATCGAGCAAGTCAATCAAAGTCCATACATGGATCCTATCTCAGATTTTATGGCCTCAAGCCATTTCATGAATCTGGGCTCATCATCGCTTCCTCATAGTTCGTAGGTTCATCATGGTCTAGTAACATGACTTCCGAACATGATTACCGTACCACTCAGTGCGGATTTAACTCTGGAAGACCCACGAGGTTTGGTAGCAACTTGATCTGAAGTTTCATGATCATCATCATTAACTTCCTCACTAATTGGTGTAGGAATCATGGAACTGATTTCGTGATGAACTACTTTCCAATAAGGAGAAGGTACAATTACCTCATCAAGTTCTACTTTCCTCCCACTCACTTCTTTCGAGAGAAACTTCTTCTCTAGAAAGGATCCATCTTAGCAACGAAAAACTTGCCTTCGGATCTGTGATAGAAGGTGTACCCAATAGTTCACCTTTGGGTATTCTATGAAGACGCACTTCTCCGATTTGGGTTCGAGCTTATCGGTGAAAACTTTTTCACATAAGCATCACAACTCCAAACTTTAAGAAACGACAGCTTAGGTTCTTGCTAAACCATAGTTCATACGGTGTCATCTCAACGGATTTAGATGGTGCCCTATTAAACGTGAATGCAGCTGTCTCTAATGCATAACCCCAAAGCGATAGTGGTAAATCGGTAAGATACATCATAGATCGCACCATATCCAATAAAGAGCGGTTATGACGTTCGGACACACCATTACGTTATGGTGTTCCATGTGGCGTGAGCTGTGAAACTATTCCACATTGTTTTAACTGAAGGCCAAACTCGTAACTCAAATATTTTTCCTCTGCGATCATATCGTAGAAACTTTATTTTCTTGTTACGATGATTCTTCACTTCACTCTGAAATTCTTTGAACTTTTCAAATGTTTCAGACTTGTGTTTCATCAAGTAGATATACCCATATCTGCTCAAATCATCTTGTGAAGGTCAGAAAATAACGATACTTGCCACGAGCATCAACACTCATTGGATCGCATACATCGGTATGTATTATTTCCAATAAGTCAGTAGCTTGTTCCATTGTTCCGGAGAATGGAGTTTTAGTCATCTTGCCCAAAAGGCACGGTTCGCAAGCATCAAATGATTCATAATCAAGTGATTCCAAAATCCATCAAGCATGGAGTTTCTTCATGCGCTTTACACCAATATGACCTAAACGGCAAGTGCCACAAATAAGTTGCACTATCATTATTAACTTTGCATCTTTTGGTTTCAATATTATGAATATGTGTATCACTATGATCGAGATCCAATGAACCATTTTCATTGGGTGTGTAACCATACAAGGTTTTATTCATGTAAGCAGAACAACAATTTATTCTCTTACTTAAATGAATAACAGTATTGCAATAAACATGATCAAATCATATTTATGCTCAACACCAAATAACACTTATTTAGGTTCCACACTAATCCCGAAAGTATAGGGAGTGTGCGATGATGATCATATCAATCTTGGAACTACTTCCAACACTCATCGTCACTTCCCTTCAACTAGTCTCTGTTTATTCCGTAACTCCTGTTTGAGTTACTAATCTTAGCAACCGAACAGTATCAAATACTCGGGGCTACTATAAACACTAGTAAGGTACACATCAATAACCTGTATATCAAATATAACCTTGTTCACTTTGCCATCCTTCTTATCCACCAAATATTGGGGTAGTTCCGCTTCGGTGACCAGTTCCATTGCAGCAAAAGTACTCGGTCTCGTGCTTAGGTCTAGACTTGGGCTTCTTCACTCGAGCAGCAACTTGCTTGCCGTTCCTTTTGAAGTTCCCTTCTTCCTTTTGCCATTTTCCTTGAGACTAGTGGTCTTGTCAACCATCAACACTTGATGTTTTTCTTGATTTCTACCTTCGCCGATTTTAGCATCGCGAAGAGCTCGAGAATCTTTTTGTCATCCCTTGCATACTATAGTTCATCACGAAGTTCTACTAACTTAGTGATGGTGACTAGAGAATTCTGTCAATCACTATCTTATCTCGAAGATTAACTCCCACTTGATTCAAGTGATTGAAGTACTCGGACAATCTGAGCACATGCTCACTAGTTGAGCGATTCTCCTCCATCTTTTAGCTATAGAACTTGTTGGAGACTTCATATCTCTCAACTCGGTATTTGCTTGAAATATTAACTTCAATTCTGGAACATCTCATATGGTCCATGACGTTCAAAACGCCTTTGAAGTCCCGATTCTAAGCCTTTAAGCATGGTGCACTAAACTATCAAGTAGTCATCATATTGAGCTAGCCAAACGTTCATAACGCCTCGCATCTCGCTCTCGCAATAGGTCTGTCACCTAGCGGTGCATTAAGGACATAATTTTTCTGTGCAGCAATGAGGATAAACCTCAGATCACGGATCCAATCCGCATCATTGCTACTAACATTTTTCAATACAATTTTCTCTAGGAACACATAAAAACATAGGGAAGCAAAAACATAGGGAAGCAACAACGCGAGCTATTGATCTACAACATAATTTGCAAAATACTACCAGGACTAAGTTCATGATAAATTAAAGTTCAATTAATCATATTACTTAAGAACTCCCACTTAGATAGACATCTCTCTAGTCATCTAAGTGATTACGTGATCCAAATCAACTAAACCATGTCCGATCATCACGTGAGATGGAGTAGTTTCAATGGTGAACATCACTATGTTGATCATATCTACTATATGATTCACGCTCGACCTTTTGGTCTCCGTGTTCCGAGGCCATATCTGTTATATGCTAGGCTCGTCAAGTTTAACCTGAGTATTCCGCGTGCAAGAACTGTTTTGCACCCGTTGTATTTGAGCGAGAGCCTATCACACCCGATCATCACGTGGTGTCTCAAAGACGAAGAACTTTCGCAACGGTGCATACTCAGGAGAACACTTCTTGATAATTTTAGTGAGAGATCATCTTATAATGCTACCGTCAATCAAAGCAAGATAAGATGCATAAAGGATAAACATCACATGCAATCAATATAAGTGATATGATATGGTCATCATCATCTTGTGCTTGTGATCTCCATCGCCAAGCACCGCCATGATCACCATCGTCACCGGCGCGACACCTTGATCTCCATCGTAGCATCGTTGTCGTCTCGCCAACTATTGCTTCTACGACTATCGCTACTCCTTAGTGATAAAGTAAAGCAATTACATGGCGTTTGCATTTCATACAATAAAGCGACAACCATATGGCTCCTGCCAGTTGCCGATAACTCGGTTACAAAACATGATCATCTCATACAATAAAATATAGCATCACGTCTTGACCATATCACATCACAACATGCCCTGCAAAAACAAGTTAGACGTCCTCTACTTTGTTGTTGCAAGTTTTACGTGGCTGCTACGGGCTGAGCAAGAACCGTTCTTACCTACGCATCAAAACCACAACGATAGTTTGTCAAATAGACTCCGTTTTAACCTTCTCAAGGACCGGGCGTAGCCACACTCGATTCAACTAAAGTGAGAGAGACAGACACCCGCCGGTCACCTTTAAGCAACGAGTGCTCGGAGCGGTGAAACCAGTCTCGCGTAAGCGTACGCGTAATGTCGGTCCGGGCCGCTTCATCTCACAATACCGCTGAACCAAAGTATGACATGCTGGTAGGCAGTATGACTTGTATCGCCCACAACTCACTTGTGTTCTACTCGTGCACATGACATCAACGCATAAAACCAGGCTCGGATGCCACTGTTGGGGAACGTAGTAATTTCAAAAATTTTCCTACGATCACGCAAGACCATGGTGATGGCATAGCAACGAGAGGGGAGAGTGTCCGTCCACGTACCCTCGTTAGACCGAAAGCGGAAGCGTTATAACAACGCGGTTGATGTAGTCGTACGTCTTCACGATCCGACCGATCCAAGCACCGAACGACGGCACCTCCGAGTTCTGCACACGTTCAGCTCGATGACGATCCCGGACTCCGATCCAGCAAAGTGTCGGGGATGAGTTCCGTCAAGACGACGGCGTGGTGGACGATGTTGATGCTCCACCGGCGAGCTTCGCCTAAGCTCCATGACGATATGACTTCTCGCGCAGGGCTTCGCTTAAGCTCATGACGATATGACCGAAGTGGAATATGGTGGAAGGGGCACCGCACACGGCTAAGGAAAGATCCGTAGATCAACTTGTGTGTCATGGGGTGCCCCTGCCCCGTGATATAAAGGAGCAAGGGGGTGCGGCCGGCCTATAGAGGAGCGCTGGAGGAGTCCTACTCCCACCGAGTAGGACTCCCCCTTCTCCTAGTTGGACTAGGACTTGAGGAAGGGGAAGAGGGAAGGGTGCGGCCTCCCCTAGTCCAATTCGGACTAGGCCATGGGGGGCGCGGCCTGCCCTAGGCAGCCCCTCTCTTTCCCGCAGGCCCAATAAGGCCCAATACTTCTCCCCGGCGAATTCCGTAACTCTCGGTACTCGAAAAATACCGAATCATTCGAACCTTCCGAACTCGAATATAGTCGTCCAATATATCGATCTTTACGTCTCGACCATTTCGAGACTCCTCGTCATGTCCCCGATCTCATCCGGGACTCGAACTCCTTCGGTACATCAAAACTCATAAACTCATAATATAACATCATCGAAACCTTAAGCGTGCGGACCCTACGGGTTCGAGAACTATGTAGACATGACCTAGAACTATTCTCGGTCAATAACCAATAGCGGAACCTGGATGCCCATATTGGCTCCTACATATTCTTCAAGATCTTTATCGGTCAAACCGCATAACAACATACGTTGTTCCTTTGTCATCGGTATGTTACTTGCCCGAGATTCGATCGTCGGTATCCAATACCTAGTTCAATCTCGTTATCGCAAGTCTCTTTACTCGTTCCGTAATACATCATCTCATAACTAACTCATTAGTTACAATGCTTGCAAGGCTTAGGTGATGAGTATTACCGAGAAGGCCCAGAGATACCTCTCCGACAATCGGAGTGACAAAACCTAATCTCAAATACGCCAACCCAACATGTACCTTTGGAGACACCTGTAGTACTCCTTTATAATCACCCAGTTACGCCAGGACGCTTGGTAGCACCAAAGTGTTCCTCCGTAAACGGAGTTGCATAATCTCATAGTTACAGGAACATGTATAAGTCATGAAGAAAGCAATAGCAACATACTAAACGATCATGTGCTAGGCTAACGGAATGGGTCATGTCAATCACATCATTCTCCTAATGATGTGATCCCGTTAATCAAATGACAACTCATGTCTATGGCTAGGAAACTTAACCATCTTTGATTCAACGAGCTAGTCAAGTAGAGGCATACTAGTGACACTATGTTTGTCTATGTATTCACACATGTATTATGTTTCCGGTTAATACAATTCTAGCATGAATAATAAACATTTATCATGATATAAGGAAATAAATAATAACTTTATTATTGCCTCTAGGGCATATTTCCTTCAGGTTAGGGGGTCCCAAACTGTGCGTCTAAGGCGGATGGTAACAAGAGGCGGGGGACACAAATGTTTACCCAGGTTCGGGCCCTCTCGATGGAGGTAATACCCTACTTCCTGCTTGATTGATCTTGATGATATGAGTATTACAAGAGTTGATCTACCACGAGATCGTAGAGGCTAAACCCTAGAAGCTAGCCTATGGTATGATTGTTGTTGTCCTACGGACTAAACCCTCCGGTTTATATAGACACCGGAGGGGCTAGGGTTACACGTAGTCGGTTACAATGGGAGGAGATCTACATATCCGTATCGCCAAGCTTGCCTTCCACGCCAAGGAGAGTCCCCTCCGGACACGGGACGAAGTCTTCAATCTTGTATCTTCATAGTCCAACACTCCGGCCAAAGGATATAGTCCGGCTGTCCGGATACCCCCTAATCAGGACTCCCTCAGTGGGAAAGTAGGGCCCAATGTCCCCGTTGATATTCACGGCGGTCCGGCCACAGGAGACAAGCTGCATGACCCTAGTTACCCACCGGTCATCAAAGCCCTTGTGAAACAACACTTCCCGCAAGAAGGGCCAGTGGACCGTGTCGTATGCTTTGTGGAATTCTAGCTTCAAGAAGACCGCCCGAAGGTGTTTCACCCGGACCTCATGGAGGACTTCGTGGAAAACCAGAACCCCATCCAGAATAAATCGACCTTGTATGAAGGCGGATTGGTTCGGATGGGTAATCGCGTCAGCAAGCTGGGTCACCCTATTGGCGTACCCTTTGGCCAGGATCCGGAATATCACATTAATCGCTGTGATTGGGCGAAACTGGCGGATGTTGGAGGCGCCCGAGACCTTGGGGATGAGGGTCACGATACCATAGTTAAGACGCCCAAGGTCCATGGCGCCCGAGTAGAATTCCTCAAACAGGGCCATGACCTCCGGCTTGATTGTCGGCCAGAACGTCTTGAAGAACGTTACGGGCAGACCATCCGGTCCCGGGGCCGAGGAGGGATTCATCCCTTTAATAGCCGCGAGAACCTCGTCCTCGGCGAAGGGGGCCACTAAAGCTGCAATGGCCTCATCGGAGACCAATTGAGCACCCGACCAAATGTCGGGGGCGAGACTAGCCCCACCCCGAGGGGTGGGGGTAAATAGGGCTTTATAGAAGCCATCTACATGGGCACGGATAGCCGAGGGGCGAACGAGAGGCGTGTCTCCATCCCAAAGGCAGTGGATGGAGTTTGGCCGCCGCCGGCCGTTCGCCACCGCCTGGAAATAGGCGGTGTTGGCATCACCCCGAAGTACCCATCGCTGGGTACCACGCAAACGCCAGTAGGCCTCTTCATCTGTGTAGATGGTTGAGAGCTGTTCTTCAAGGTCATATCGCAACATCCACTCATCCGGGGAGATTCCGGACGTGTCAGCACGGGCATCCAGGGCTTGGATAGCCAGCAGGAGGGCCTTTTTGCGCTCTCGAAGGTCCCAGCCAAGGTTGGCACCCCAACCCTTCATGAATTGGCGGGCAAGCTTGGCACAGAAGTGCCACGAGTCAACTGCGGACATGGCACGATGAGGGGAAGAGCGGGCGGAGATCCAGCGAGTGGCGACCGCCTCCCGGAAGCCGGCCTGGTTGAGCCAGAAGAGCTCGAACCGAAAACGCGCGGGTGGGGGCGCTCGTCCGTGGAGAGGAGGAGAGGGACATGGTCAGACCCAATCCGGGTGATCGCACGCAGCGAGGCCAGGGGGCAACATAATTCCCATTCCGGGGAAACTAGGACGTGATCCAAGACGGATCGCCTCGGGTCAGCCTGACGGTTTGTCCAAGTGAACCTGGCACCCGTCCTATCCAGCTCACGGAGACCCAGCTCCGCGATCCAGTCATTAAATAGCTGAATCCGGGGGAGGTTAATCCGGTCATTATTCTTCTCATCCGGGGATCGGATGAGGTTAAAGTCTCCGCCCACAACAACTGGGAGGAGGGAGTTGGAGATCTTCAGATGTAGCTCCTCCAGGAAGGCCGGGGAGCGGCGATGGTCCGCCGGTCCATAAACAATCACGACTTGCCATTTGAAGTTGAGAGCACGCTCAAAGATCTCCATACTAACGAAGAATTCACCCCGGTCCATGCCACCCACCTCAAAGGTGGCATCCTTTACCCCTAAAAGGATGCCGCCGGAGTGGCCGGTGGTCCCACTAGAAGGGAGCCAATGCCAAGCAAAGAGATGGGGGCTAAGACATTCAAGCTCGTGGAGGGAGAACTCGGTGCGCATGGTTTCCTGGATGGCAATGATGTCGATGTGTTCGTCTCGCATGTATTCGATGAGTTGGCGGCGACGGCCATCAAGACCGAAGCCGCGAATGTTCCAGAAAAGGGCCCGCATCTAAGCCCCCATTGGGGGGCTGCTTGACCCCAGGACACGGGAGGCGCTTTGCGCGCGGAGAGCAGCAGTGGGAGAGCGGGTGAAGCCACGGATCACTCCGTCGGCCACCGGAAGGGCCCGACCCGCGGGGGTCGCGGTCGAATCCTCGGGAGGCCGGAGCAAGCGCGCCCGTGTCTCAGCCAGCTTGCCATCTAAGATCTCACGAGCCCTAATGGCCGCGATCTGTTCTAAGGGAGGACCAATCTCCCCTCTGAAAATGATGTCCGAGTCAGTGGCCACCTTTGCGAGGTGGCCAAGAGGAACGGCCTCAAGCGCGGAAAAGGAACAACTGGAAGAACTGGGAAGGACAGGATCCACACTTGACTCGAGCTTCCAGACCGCCGCCGAAAGCTCCGCACGCTCGGCGATGAACGGAGCCGGGGAGTCTGCCGGGCGGGTCGCATCGAGGCGGGCGCTGCGGCGGGAGGCCATCATCGGTGTCGAGGTGGAGCGGGGCCGCCTGGCGTACGCCACCGTCAGCGGAGGGTGAGCGGAGGCCGGAGTGTTCACGACCACGGCCACCGCCGCGGTCGGAGAGGCAGGCGGAGCGAGGTGAGCGTCAGAGGCCACCGACGAGGGGAGCGGGGCGACGAGCTCCAGGATGTCACCGGCCGCTACGCTCGCGGGTGGGAGGGACAGAGCCGGCGCGCCGATGGGGGCGCACTCGCCGCCACCCGTGGGGACCGGGGAGGTCAAACTAGGGGGGACGGGGGGTCCGGGTCCGATGGCGAGGCGCGAGGGGCAGAGTCGGCGGAGGGAGAGCGTGGCGACGAAGGCGGCACGACGAACATGCCCACACTGGAGATGTCACTGGCCGACTCTGACGGAGGTGAAGAGGGCGCGACCGGCGTGGTGGCCAGGCGGAGAGCCACCGCGAGGTCAGTGGCCGACACGCGGGTGCGTCCCGCCCTGGAGCCGCCACGACCCAAAGGTGGGTTGACGGGCTTGCGGGATGGGGAGCGGGAGTGCTCAGACAAGTCCTCGTCATCCTCAGGGTCTTTGAGGCGGGAGTGGCGGGATCGGCGGCGGCGGGAGCCGTCAGCGTTGGCAGGGCCGCCCCCCAGGTGGCTGTCATCGGAGAATCGGGGGCGGCCGATGTGGTTCGGAGGCTCGGGGCAGATCTTGAGGTCGTAGCCATCATCGTTGAAGAAGACCCGAATCGTGGCGTGGAGCTTGGAGGAGTCCAGGCACTTCACCTTGACCCGAACCTCCTCCTCCTTGCGAAGAGAGAGCTCATCGACCACCACCAGCTTGCCTAGGATCTTGGACATACTGTGCATGACTCGCTCAGATCGGGCCACATCCGGCAGGCCGGCGATGAGGAGCCAAGCAGTGTCGAGAACCGCCACGGCCTTGGGATCCCACTTCGGCTCAGAGATGTTCACCACAATCCCGTTGAGGGCCAAGGTGATGTTGTTGCTGCGGGTACGGAAGCCCATGCTCAGAGCATCGGGGAAGATCACCGTGAAGGCGTTGGCAGCAGTGGAGGTCACCTGCCAGTCCCACTTGCACTTGCACAAGTGGTTGAGCTCGGCCTCAATCAGCTCCGGGGTGGCGATGCCCTCGCCGACGACAGTCACGAGAGCCAGGAGCGAGGGGGAGGGAGGGGGAATCTCCGGGACCTCGATGTGGAAGAAGCCCATGTCCTTGATGCCCTGGCCGTACATCATGATCTCCTCCACCGGGCGGTCCCGGCAGAGAATCGCGGGTGCCGGCGCCCTGCAGAGGTAGCACATCGGAGGGTTGGGGCATGCCACCTGTAAGTGCCCAGTCAGGCCGCAATTGAAGCACGACGGACCGTCAGAGGCGGGAGTGGAGCCCAGAGGTGGAGCCGCCGCGCCGGTGAAGGGGGCGGCTGCCGGGGGGCGGGGAGGACCCTTCTTCTTCTTCTTCTTGGCGCCCTGGCGCCCGGTTCCCGTTGCCCCCATTGGACGGCGGGAACACAGCTTGGGAGTGGGGGGCTGGAAGCGGCGAGTGGCCGGGGCGGTGGCGGCGGCGGTGAGGGATCTGCGACGGGATGGGGAACGGTCCCGATGGCGAGGCGGGGGGGGGGACCGCCGGGAGGATTGCCGGGACCCCAGCCGGCGACCGCCGCGATCCCTTGAGTCGGCCTGGAGGCGAAGGCGCGCCGGGGACCGGAGCGGCGATGCCCCGGCGAGGGACCCGAGGCGGGGCGGGGGGGAGAACGGCGGCGCGCGTCCGAGAGCGCTGAGCCAAAGGGAGTCAAGCTCTGTCGAAGGTCAGCCTCTCCGGAGCGCATCAGGCGGCGGGCGCCGACGATCGTCGGCCAAGCGTTTAGCGGCCGCCTTGCCGCCCCCACTCGGGTCATGTCCGGCGAGGGAGGAGGGGAGGGCGTGCGGGGACGGGAGCCGCCAACGAGCAGGGGGTGGCGGCGGGTAGGACTGCGTCGGGGAGGGGGGGGAGGGGGACGGAAGGAGACTGGCTGGCGAGGGAACCCTAGCGGAGGCCAAATGGACCGCCTGGTCGGGCCGAGGCTCAACCGTGGGCGAGGCTGGGCCGCGGAGGGAGAGGTAGCCTGAGGACCGCCCAAACAAAGGTGTCAGCTGCCCGAAGGCCACGCGCGCGCCCAGAGCAAGCCTCGGGAAGCGCCAGGAAGGCGGGCCACAAGACGGCCCACCACGAGCACGGCCCAGTAGGACTAGCCTGGGGAGACCAGGCGCGGGGCGAGGGTTTCCCCAGGCGCCGCCGCAGAGGTCGCCGGTAGGGCAGGGTGGGGCGCGCAGGGCGCCGGGAGGCGGTGGCACGGCGGCGCCGAAGGCTGAGATGAAAGGGCGAAAGGGGGACCGCCGGAAAACCACCATCGAAAGTGCCCACGAAGACGTCGCCGGAGCGCAGGGCGGTGCAGGGAAGGACGAAGCCGTCGCCGAGGACCTCCAGGAAGAGCGTGCGAGGCCGCGATCGGCGCGGCCGACGACACCCCATCCACCAAAGCGGCGCCCCCGGGGGCGAGAGCCCGAGCCCAAGGGAGCACCTTTCTCCGCCGCCGCCCGAGATGCGCCCGAGGGCTGGCACCGGCACCGGGTAGCCCTGCGGGCGGCCGAACTCCCACCCCTGGGAGTAGGGCCACCGGCAGGCAGCATCGAGGCGCCGAGCAGCGCTTTGGGGGGAGGCGGTCGCAACAACGACGGGCGCCCATGGGCGAGGTCGTCGGCCTCAGCCGAGGTCCGCCCATACCACGCGTGACGGGCGGGCGGGGAGTCGACAATGAAGCGGTAGGGGAGACGACGACGGAGCGCCGGGAAGGCACCGCGAGCGGTGGGGCGAGGAAGGGGACGGGCTGGAAGCAGGCGGAGCCGCTGGTCGCATAATGCGTCATGAGAGCTCATGGGATCCATCCTTTTTCTCCTTATCTCTATTAGAGTATTTATGTTCACGTTGCAATGTACGGGCAATTGCCTATCTAATTAAAGTAAAGAGACATGAAAATGGTAGGCACAGTCGATTTCACATTGAATCGTGACAATTGAGTTTTTTGTAGTTGGGCGTGACTACTGAGTTGATTTCCAGAAAGTTTTTTTAATGCTTTTTTCTAAAGCTAGTAGTAGTAGTTGATTTCCAGAAAGTTTATATCCTCATAGAATTTTCCAACCAGCTTCTTGTGACTTTGGCATGTGGGACCTAGTCGACAGTCCCTTGGGGACGATGAATTCTCATCCCCAGTTGCCAGTTCTTCTTCCCCAACCCACCATGGTGGCAACCACGAGCCATGGTGGTCGGTGACGCGAAGTTGGCGGAGGGATGGAGGGCAGGGAGGGGCCTAGCTAGGTCGACTGCGAGCACCTCAGGGTCACGGGACAGGGGCTGGCGCCGGAGCCTAGCATGCGCCTGGCAGATGCAGTGCGACGCCGCGTTCCTCCCCGAGTTCTTCGATTCCTCGGTAATTTCAGTTCAAGCCTGTTTCGATTCCAGGAATTCTGCAAAAAAGAGAGAAAAAAAATACCGATTCTGTGGGAGGCGCCTAGCAGACTTCTTAATCTAATCGTATCCTGTAACTACAACTGCAATCTGATCTGATCTAAGCTTTTGTGGCATCCTCACCCACACAGCAGCACAACACAAATCAGAGCTCCATCCTCTTCTTCTTTTTTTCAAACTATGCCAGAGCTCCATCCCCTTTTATATGCAGCGTTGCCGTTGCTTGATTAGATGGAACCATGGAGTTTACAGTTTACACACATTTACAGTATTGTCGCTTGGTCGATTGCAAGCTTGTATATATGCTAACCATAACTATCGGACAATGATGATGCATAGACCTCTTTTTTGGTAGCTTAGTTTCTGTTTCATATAGTTCGCCACCTCATTGAGACTAGCTAGATCTACTGACTGCATCTAATTAGCTAGGACTGCCATTATAGATGACGTTGCTGGTTATCGAACAAGTTCAGGGGGGTTGTTGGATGATAGAACATACAATCTGATTTTCATTGATACCTCTTAACACACTTATAACACACCCTGTCATGTATCTAAAACTACAACAAGAGTTACATTAAACGGATTCTGAAACAAATCTAGATTGGTTCTCCTTGTCGCTTCCTTCCTGGCAAGGCACTACCTTGACGTGTATCCTGAGCATGACTTGTAACAAAATTAGGAAATGATTTATAAGGGGGTATCCTTGATTCCCATGCGATTAGAGTGAAGTCTCCTTCCGGCCTAACACTCAGATCTGTTATAAGATCCCCAAATGTCACACTTGGCAATTCCTTCTTGATTGAAACATTAACACTACAAGGTGTCATGCTAAGTGGGTGCAAAGCAAAGTCCGTTATGTCCACTGGGTGACCTTGATGTATGAGTGTGTTTGGGTGCACGCCATATATGGAGAGGTTTCTTCTAACCATTTTTGACCCCTTGCCCAATATGCAACGACAAAACTGAATATCGAGATTCCTTCTCAACACATCCGCATACGAATTTGTTGCAACAAGTGAACCATTCATGTTCCACAATAACTTGGCAAACTCATCTGCTTTTTGTACTAGTCGTGGATGTTCTGTAGGGTCTACACTCCTGAATACCAGCGTCTTGAAAAGATACCTCAACTCATCGTAAGACATAACACCTAGGAAAATCGGTTGCACCGATCCAAACCGGGCTAATCTTTTAAGTTTACTTACGATGATGATCTTGCTTCCTCTGCCCATTTTTATGACAAATGAGTGAAACCTTTTCCAGTCATCATCACCTACATCAGAAGTAAACTCAAGAACTACCAACATCATCTCTTCCATGGTCCTTCCATGGTCAAGTATTGTCAAAAGGTTATCTCCATTCAAGTGCAAAATAGAGGAGAAGCGTGAGCGAACCCTTTCGTCCCCGCACACATGAGCAACCAAAGTTTTCTTCCCAATTGCTGCACCACCTATGATTGGAAGAAGTGCTATTGCATGATCACCAGGAGGGTTGTTGTGCTCCAACAAGAAGCTCAAGAGCTTTTGCTTTTCAGCGTGTCGGCCGAACATGAAGTTTTCTGTGTAAAGATAAACGTCATATGGCCTACGAGACATGCACTCGCATCCACCCAAAAGCACAACAAATTCTGCCATGTTAGCAACAACAATTTCTAAACTTTCTAAGGCACCGTGTAACTCGAGGCGTGTAGCCTTATCAGTTGTTCGTGAACGCTTGGCTAAATACAATCTGCTGCTAGATGAGTCATTGCTGCTAACCTCATTGAAGCCTGCACCTTCTTGGAGGGCTCGGTACCTTGAGTTGTCCAACACACTATATCCTCGGTACATAGCTTCTGATAACGTCTTGAGCTGCATCATCATCCCGGAGTTGGTTATGTATCGTGTGTCCGCCTCCTCGACGATGGTGCAAACTCTCATCAGGAGATGCTACAACCTCTCCACCACCTTCTCCTCTGATTGTGCATGGTTGGAGGAGTGGTACTTTTTCAGCACCAAGGAGATGAAACGGGTCACAAGTTCGCCTACAACTGCAGATATGGCAGCCTCCATTGCCGGGATTGATGAGGTAAGGTGCTGGTTGGTCTCAGGACAAACTTATCTAGGCTGTCCTCAGCCATGTCTTGCATACACTCGGCAAAATTAAAAGTCTCCAGGGATGACTAAACCATTGACTGCAACGAGTGGGTGAGTGGGTGGGTGGGTGTGTAGGTGGGAGATATGGATACTTTGTCTAAATTTCCAAACACGCGACAAGGACAAGCCAACATTAAGCAGCATTAGAAAAATGACCAGTATCTGTAATATTCACGGTAGGTCCATATTGATTATTCTCCTTCAGCAAAATGTATATTAATTATCCGTATCATTGGACTCCTTTTTACATTTTACATACAAGGGAATGGCATCCCATATTCCCATATATGTGCAGTCTACTATTGCAACATTTAACCGTGGGAATTGTTTGGGTTTGTCCAGTTGGCCGGGTTGCGGGCGGATAAAAGCGGACGTGGGGACTCGGGTC